>VWZQ01003209.1:678-21867 GCA_013397015.1 Myiagra hebetior
GAATCGGGCTGCAACCACCACTGAGTTGGGCTGCAACCACCATTGAATTGGGCTGCCACCACCCTGCCTGGCAGGGTGCCAGGTCCTACCCTGACTCTGTCAGGTTAAACCAGTGTTTTCTGTATAATTGCTTTATACATATATATTAGTAAAAGAACTGTTATTCCTAGCTCTTATATCTGTGCCTGAAAGCCCCTCAATTTCACATTTATAATAATTCTTCGGGGGAGGGGGGTTACATTTCCCATTCCAGGGGAGGCTTCTTCCTGCCTTTGATAGACACTTTCTTTTAAACAAAGACCCTGTCCCTGTGTGCCCCAAAGGCCAGAGCTGTGCCTGCAGGAGCTGGTGTTTCTTTACCAGGAGGGAAGTGGTCCCGTGCCAGCCCCAGCTGGCCCCGGCTGCAGGATGGGCACCGGATTGATGCAGGATCAGGGACACAACCCCGTGCTCTTCCCAGCTGGGAGGAAGTTAGTGCCTCATCCATCTGTGATAGAGCAGGGGATGAACCTTTTCCTCACCCTAACCCCAAATTTTCCAACTGGGAAAAGCAGCTGCTGTTTCTGGGTCTGCTTTGCCACCGTGGGGTCCCTGAAACTGGGGTCAGGTTTTTATCAGGGAGGGAATTCTGCTCTTTTTGGGCTCCTGGAGAAGTTTTGAAGATTCCTCAGCATCTCAGAGAGAAAGCCTGGCTGTTTTCTCCCATTCTAATTGTATGGGCAGGAGGGGAATAAGAAATCAGCTCTTCCAGATTTGTCAATTTTCGGAAGCTATTAAGGCATTCGGGTTTAATTTTGGTTAAGAGCCGTTCCATTATGGATGCAGGGAGGAAGCCGTCCCTGATGACCCTCGGGACATGCCAAAGTGCTATAAGATCAGTTTGGGCTGTCAGAGATGTGTGAATAATGAGACGTCTGCTCCGGGAAGGGCCTGTGCCCACCCTTGGCAGGGGAACTGGCAAGAAGCTCCTCCACGGCTTTGCTGCTCCCTCCCATCCCTCCGCCTCCTTCAGGAGCCCTCTCCATCTCTTCCTTTCCATCTCTCCTCTGATTTTTTCCCTTTCTTTCCCAGCAAACCTCGGAAGTTAAGGCACCACGAGATGCAACATGACATAATCAATAGAGAAACTTTCCAAGCTTGCCAAGGCTCGGGATTTTTTTTTTTCCTTTCTTTTTTGAAGTGTCTTGCTATCTGTCAGCATGTGCTAATTGAGCCTACACGCCCATATGGCACCTGCTCCCAGGAGGGAAGCGTTTCCATAGCCCTGGAGAGCACAACGAGTGGTGGGGAGGGAGGGAAGCGTTTGCCTGGGAATGTTGTATTCCTGGAAAACAAACTGGGGATGGGCCCCACGGGGCTTGACTGGAGCCGTGTCATTGCTGTGCTGCTTAGGATGCTGGCACTGGGTGAGTTGTGTTAGGCTTGGCTTAAATTTAGAACTGTGGAAGGTTTTATTTCTGAGGAGGGTGAGAAAAGCGATGTGAGGGTTTCTAATGAGCCCAAACAAGGCAGTGGCTCCGTTAAACCTGAGGAATGGTGGCTGTGGTGCCCAGACACCAACGGTAACGCTCCTGCCATGGCTCAGTTACAGCGGCACCTACCCCAGCTGAGCTCAGCCCCTGCAATTTCCCATTCCCAGCCTCCCCGGGGCTCTCACCAAAACCTCAGCCAGGGCTCAAGAGCTCTCCAGCCCCTGAGCTGGGAAGGGCTGGGTTCCGTCCTGGAATTCAGGAGGCATCTGCCTCCGTGGGAAGGGAGGTGCTCCCTGTCCCCCAAGGTGGGCAAGCAGAAGGGGCTGCCTGAGCCACGCACGGGGAGGGAGCACAAAGAAATCAAACAGAAGTGAGTTTTGCTCTGCGAAGGAAACCAAACACACTCAGTGATGTTCTGAGGGACTCGGGGCGCCGGGGCTCTGCCAGCCTGGCCACCAGCTTGGGCAGAGGTGACGAGAGGCCTGCGAGGTGTGAAATACCCACAAGTGTGTGAGCATGGCCGCTGCAGTGCTGGAATGTGCTGCAGAAACTCGTGGAGGTGTGGGCAGGCAGACGAAGGTTTGGGATCAGTGGGATTGGCACAAGGCCCTTCTGCACATCCTGAAACCCCTGCTCAGCCCCAGAAATGCAAGAGCAGCACCCAGAAGGGGAACTGGGCTGTTTCTGGTAGAAAAACCACTGACGTTTGGGGTTGAATTGCCACAGCCTGTGGTGGTGTATCCACCCTAAGTCCAGGGCTTTGGGATTTTTGGGGTGTGCAGGGAAGTTAAAGAGCTCAGTTATGTACCCAGGGTCCTCAGACCTGGCTTTTTAGGGATGTTGGTGACACAACCATACAGATTTGACGCTGAAATCAGTGGGCTGCTCTCAAAAGGAGAGATGAGACTAGGCCTAGGCCTTTTCTCATTCCTTTTGCTCTCCAGAGCATTCCTTGGTGCTCACTGAGTGGTACAGGAATTACAAATAGGAATTGCTGTGCTCTGGGAGGATCAAACTGTTCCTTCCATCCCCTCCCCTCCCTCAGGGCTGCTTTGCTGCAGAAATGGCACTGATTAAAGTCTCCATGACTCTGTGCTGGTGTTTGATGCTGTGCATGGAAAGAGGAATGATTGTCCCCCGAAAAGCTCCGGGGTTTTGTTGGTTAAGCACGATGGAATTGCTGTGTTTGCTGCACACCACATCTGCCTGAGCTTCGGTGTTGAGCGGGGCCTAAAAGCACCTGAACAAAGAGGTGAAATAAAACACCCTCTCCCACACAGCAGAGCTCTGTGACCAGCCTGAGAACAGCTAAAGCCCCACAGGCTAAGGCTTGATAAAGTGATTTTACAATCACTCAAAATCAATTTAGTTTTCCCGTGTCCCTTTCTGGTTTTGCTGCCCGCTCTCTGTAAGGGCGAGCTCTGCACTTGTAGCTCTTGTTCCAAATGAATTTACAGTGCTTTTTCAGTGCCTCCCAACCATTACCGAGTGCTTTGCTGGGATTTTTAGATGAGGTTTCCTACAGAAACTGGGGTTTGCTAGAATCCAGCACTTTCTGGAGTATTTGTACCACTCGCTGCAAAAACCAGAGACCGACAAGCACAGCTGATAAAGAGTCCCAGCACATTTGTGTGAGATAGAGGCTGATAACATTCATCCACCTCTGCAGTGGACGGTCACAAGAAGTGTCATCTGAGAGTCTCTTGATCCTCGTGTTGGAGTACTGAGAGGCTTTGGCACTCCTGTGACACCAACGTGGTCCCTTGGAGGGGAGGGTGGAAACATCCACGTGCAGATTTATGGGGTTGGGACCAAACATTTTTTTCTCTCCTGATCCTGATCTTTCCAAAGGCACTGGGCATTGGAACTGCCTCGGGGAGGGGCTTTAGGGTACCCAGGAATATTGGGGCCGGGTGGGAGGTACTGGCTGCAGTTCCAGGGACCATGTCCTGCCACATTACCTGATGGAGAACCAGCTGCTGTCAGGTTTTCCCTTTGCCTGGGAGAGCTGCAGCTCTGAAGGACCCGGCTCTGTGGATCATCTGCTGCAATTAAAAATAAAAAATGGAGGTTTGTATATGAAAAGCAAATCTCTTCCTGAAGCTGATGGTAATTTTAATGATTTTTATTCCCACAAGCTCTGAGAGCAATCCCTGCTTCCTCCTGCAAAGCTGAGGATTCTCTTCAGTCGGATACAAACTCGAGCTTTGCTCTGCCCCCTCAGCTGGCTGAAGAGCAGGGAGTTCCCCAAAATCCAAAATCCTGCCTTCTTCCCCTGCCTGTTTCCTTCTGCAGAAGCTCAGTCTGTCCTAAGTGTGCCCCGGGTGCCCTCAGGATGGTTTAATCCCTGTAAATTCCCCCAAAAACAACCCGATCTGATGGGATGCACCCTGAACTCTGGAGTGGGCTCCGATCAGAGGATGAGGAGCTTCATTTAAAGCTGTCCATGAGCTGATTTTGTGGGACCAGCTGGGACAGACTTGGGGCAGCAGCAGAACTGATCATCTTCCCTTGGAGAGGGAACTTTCCCTTGGAAAGAGAATTTCCCTTTGGAAAGGGAATTACCTGGTGCTGGTGTGAGGTTTCCAGGGGATGGTGGCTGAGGCCCAGGACAAACAGGCCGCACTCCACATTGGTGACCCTAAAACTGAGCTCAGTTCCATCTGTGAGGTTTGTTGGCTTTAAGCATCCCAGCTTTTCCCCATTTTGAGAAGCATTGTTGCACCTTTCAGCTGCTGCAGTGCCAGCTTTAACTGGGATAAATCCCCAGGGAGCCTCAGATCCAAGGAGGGATGTGGATTATGGGACTGAGAGCTGGGCTGAGCATGTAACTCCTTAGATTTCCTTTGTGTGTGGGTCCTGCAAGGGCTGCCCACCCTGGAATTGCCTTTGGAGTTGGAATTCATTGGAGCTGCTGTGGGCTCAGGGTGGGAATCATTCAGTGCCAAACAGAGAGGCTGAGCCCTGCTGAGCCTTCCGGAGCACTTCCTACCCCTGACAGGGCACATCCAGCTGTGGAACGGCCACAATTTACGGGCTATGAGGCAGCTGGAGCACAGAGATGGCAGGAAAATCAATAAATAAACCCACCCCGGGGAAGTTGGCTGTGCTGCCTGGAGTTTGTTTGGGAAGTGCTGGGGACCAGATGTGTGTGGGAGCAGGGGGAGGTGCTGTGGGTTTGCAGAGCTGGTGGCAAACACGGAGTGGGCCTGATGAGATTAGAGCAGCTTGGACAGCTCCGAGCAACAGTGGGTGTTCGCCTGCAGCTCCAGCCTCGCAGGGCTGCTCTGGGAATATCCCGGGAAATTGGGATGGAGGAACTGGGACTGCAGGGAGCTCGGCAGTGTCTGTGCTTCAGCTGGGGCCTGTCTGCTTACACAACAGGCAGAGGGGCTGCGATTGCAGCAGAGATGTTTTCCTGCTGGGTTTTCCGTGTGGGTGGAACTTGGTAGACAGGAATCCTCAGGTGGGGAAGGGGAACGAGTGCCTGGGGCAGAGAGAATGTGCTAAACTCGGCACTGACACGGAACCAAGGCCTCAGCCTTGCTATAAATTGCCACCTTGCGAAGAAATTTTGGCTTTTTCTGTGTTCTCACTTGTGATAAATTTGCTGGGAACTGGAGGTGTTTCACCTCGGATGCCTTGAGCTGTTCCCTGAGTCTTTCCCGGGGTTTGGAGAGGGAATTTGTCTGTCTCCTGTGCACATCCTCGGGGACCCGGGGAGGTGTTTTTCTTAGTAAAACCTGCTGGTGCAAAGGGTTTGCCTGTCAGAAACAAAGCTTTCAGGGAAGCAGACTGTTTATGGCTGGGAAACTGGCAAGAGGTGCAATGTGAGGAAGGAGGTGAAAAGCTGAAGCTGTTGGTGTTTGTTCTTCTGGCTTGGGGAAGAGCCCAGTGCCCAATTCTGCCCTGCCCCTTCCCGGATCCTAGAAATTCATCTTGGGTACCAAACAGACCAGACAGAGTTATCCTAAGGTTGTTGTGTATTTATGGACAGGCAGCTTTAGAACAGGACATTCCCTTGGGATAGCAGTGATCCAGCTGAGCCTCCTTGCATCCTCTCAGACAGGAGAGAATTCCAGCTTCAATCTCCTCTATCACTTCAGGTGCCTTCTCTGACCCATCCTCTGCCTTGGGTCGTTGCTTCTTTTAACGCCCCTTTCAGAACGCCTCCTTCTGTCCCATTGTGCCATGAAAACGAAGACACCAAACCCTGATTTTCTCAGGAAATGTGATTTATTTTATCTCAGGCAGCCCACGGGGAGGGCGCTGGGCATCCTGAGCAGTGGAGCTGAAACCCTCCCTGCCAGGGAGGCAGGCGTGCAGCTCCAGCACCAGCTCTGTTTTTCTTTCAGACTCTCCCAGAGCATGAGTGACTGTCCCAGTGTCACCAGGAGCTCCTGGCGTGGCTGCAGGGAGGTGAGGGATGAGCTGAGCCAGCCATGAAGATGTTCTCTTCCCAAGGGAAAGATTTGTTCCAGGCTGGAAGCAGAGCTGCTGTGCTCCTTTCTGGGTGAATTATTCAGCTCTCTTCAGTAGTCAGACACTTCGTTTTTGCAGGATCTTGCTTGTTGGTTTTATTTTGGCACATTCTGCCATGTTAGGGAGTGACCTTGCTCCAGTTTATTGTGAGGATCATTAAATCATGGAATATTTTGGGTTGCAGTGAGCAGGGACATCTTCAACACCACCAGGTTGCTCAGAGCCCCATCCATCCTTTTCCAGGGATGGGGATGCTGCAGACCCTAGGCATCAGCCCTGCCTTTAGCTGGTTTAAAATGCCAGGCTGGAAAATGGTTCAGGAAGAGATTCAGGAGGAGAGGAGTTATCCCAGCTCTCCAAACCAAAGCCTTTAACACAGGGCCACGTGTTGAGGGCAGGGAATGTGGCTGTAAATGGATTTCAGTGACAGCTGAGGGGGAATTGGTGCCTGTTGGTGATGTTTGTTAGCAATTCGGTGAGCCTAAAGAAACAGAATGAGACTCAAGTCTTTGTCACCTTTTTTCCACCCTTTCCTAGTGGGTGCCACCAGTGGTCTGGGGCTGTTTAAAAATGCTCCTCAGCTGCTCTGGGCTGGTGCTAAGGGAGGGGAGCAGGGGGAGAATGAGGCACAGCACAGAACAGGGCAAGGGGCTGGGTTGGGATGGTTTGGGTTGGATTGGGTTGGCTTGGGTTGGACTGGGAAGGATGTTCAGGCCTGTCCCATTCTCCCCCTGCCGTGGCCAGGGTCACCTCCCCTGGATCAGGTGCTCAGCCCCACATCCAGCACATGGAATAGGTTGGTCTGGGTTGGACTGGGTTGGGCTGGGCTGGATTGGGTTGGGTTGGGTTGGGAAGGTCCTTCAGGCCCATCCCATTCCACCCCTTCCCAGGATCAGGTGCTCAGCCCCACATCCAGCAGCCGGAGCAGGGCCTGACTCCCGTGTGGGGGCTCCTGGCTGTGGCAGCACAGCCCAGCCCTGGCTCTCAGACCCTCTTGAGCAGGCAGCTCTCGCTGGGCTCGGTGTCTTCCTCCAAATGCTCTTTGTAGCCTTTGGGCAGAGCAGTCACTAGTGAACAAGCAGGAAAAAAACCCTTCTGAAGCCTTATGGAAGCAGGCAGATAGCTGGAACCAGGGGAAGTGATGAGCTGATGCAGCAACAACCCTCCCTGCAACAGCTCCTCACGGAATTTATTCAACAAAAATATTCAACAATTCCATTTCCACAGCAGGTATTGCCAGTGAAACCAGATTTCCTTGCTGGGTTTAACAGAGCTTGGGTTACTCCAAGCATGGAGGTTCTGCTTTAGGAACCTACAACTTGTAGTTAAAAGAAGCAGATCTGGTAAACCAGCGGCTCTAAAACACATCAGCACAAAAATGCTAGCTTTAATAACATTCTGAATTATATTTATTTTCCTAAAGGTCACTGGCTTTGAACAAACCTTAAGGAATCAGACAGTCTTCTTTTGGTGATGTGCTGAGAGCTGGAATCCCCAGCTGGAACAACAGGAACCAGGGACACCGGAGCCTGGGAGGAATTTTAATCAACAAAATACCGGAGTTTTGTTGGCAACAGCAAGGAAAAAAGGAGGGGAGGGTTTGTTTCATTCACCCAAAATACACAGGAGCTGAGGAGCCTCCCTGTGGGGTCTGCCAGGAAGGGACAAACCCAAGGGCTCAGCTCTCCCAGCTCAGGGGGCCAGGAGAAACAAGAGCGTTTATCCTTAATTGTGCCGCTAATTAAGGACTTCTGGCCATGAGTCAGGTAGAGATTGGGATGGGGATCAGGATTTGGGTGCTCAAAATCAGGGTGGAAGTGGGAACACATGGAAAGGCTGGGAGAACTGGGAATGTTCAGCCTGGAAAAGAGATATGGGGTGACTGAATTGTGACCTTCCAGGAGCTGAAGGTACAGGAAAGAAGGAGACTTTGGACAGGGGATGGAGGGAATGGAATCCCCTGCCAGAGGGCAGGATGGGATGGGATGTTGGGAAGGAATTCCTGGCTGTGAGGTTGGGGAGGGGCTGGGATGGAATTCCCAGAGGAGCCCCTGGATCCCTGGCAGTGCCCAAGGCCAGGCTGGAGCAGCCTGGGACATGGGGAGGTGTACCTGCCATGGCAGGGGTGGCACTGGGTGGGATTTAAGGTCCCTCCCAACCCAAATCAATCCAGGATTCCAGGATTTATTTCCCTTTGGCTCTCAGATTCCCATCCCCACTACCTCCCTGCGTGCTCCCAGCTGCCGTGGCAGGTTCAGCTGACAGGAATTTTCCCTCAAATCTCCTCGGGAGGCCGCAGCAGCTCCGGGGATGTTGGGAGCAGCTGCTGGAGGCTGGGCAGGATGAGGGACCCCGGGATCTGCCAAGCAGATGGAGACTCTGAACAGCTTCTCCTTCACCAGGGGCGTTTGGGATTTTCCAGAGAAATGGGATCCATCTCCATGCTCAAACAGGCATTTGGGGTTGGGTTTTTTTTGTTTCCCACAGGTAACAGGTCCTGATGCAGAACGGGGCAGAGCCGAGCTTGGCTTTCAATGGTGGCAAGGAAAAAAATGCAACTGAAATGTTTGGCTGCCTCATTTTGTGTTTTCTGGGGAAAGGTGGAATGTGCCTGGGATCTACAAAGGAATTTTAAAGAAAAGGTGGCAGGTTTAGGAAATAATTTCATTTCTAGGGTTCATTTGAGTTGAGAATTTCATAAATCTGGGAATTGGTGCCCAGTTCTCTGTGGAGCTCCCCCACACCTCGTCCTTAAACTCTTCAAAAGTGGCAGAGATTTTCCCAGCACATTTTGAGAACAAACTAAAAAAATATTTATTTTTCTGCTTTTTTCACGTATATTGGTTTAAAATATTTACTTCTCTATGCATTCAGCATTAGAAAGTCCTCTGAGTAACCCAGGCAATGGAGAGGAAAACCTCTGCAAGGGGCTGTGCACAGACTGATTAAACTGGGCTCCAAAACGTGGTCTGAAGTCAGGGCGATGTTAATCAGCAGCAGAACTGAATGAGGGGAAAGATAAACACACACTTGGTTTTCCAGCACTATCAGAGCAGCCCCCAAAGTTGCTTTGGTTCAAAAAATTGATTTTATTTTCACACAGATATTTTTAAACGCCTTTAACACTCTTTTTTACATGACAATAAAGATATTTGAATGTTTCAAATTGAAATGTATCATTTCGAAACAGAATCATGGAATCGTTTAGGCTTTGTGTTTGGAGACTCTGTAGTTGCTGACTTCCCACAAACATCTTCAATTTGGTGGTGAATTTCTGCTCCATTTCCTCATTTAGAGCTGGAATCCCGGTGCAAAGCCCCCTGCTCCTCACACACACTTCAGCAGTGACCTTTTCCAGCAGCTCTCGTTCCCTGAGCACCGTCAGTGCTGCGTGTCCTCTCTGTGTCCATGGCGATGGAGAGGCCTCGAGCTGTGTCGGGCAGAGCTGAGATGCTGATCACATTCCACTTTCCATATGGTCACTGGTTCTTTCTTTTCCCACCGGATTCAGACGTGCAGTCCACAGACGAATCCCGTCCCTCCTCCCTGGGCATTTCCAGGAGCTGCTGTCACTGGGCTGGGTGTTCTGAACTTGGCTCAGCTTGACTTTATATCCCCCTTCTCCTCCCAGCCCTAAGGGCTTGTTTTGCCAAATTGCTCCGTGTTGTGAGCAGCATTTGGTGCCACCCTGCTGAGCTCTGCTGAGGACCTGGGCTTTCATCTGCTCTCGCATCGCTCGTGGTTTCACAGCTCTGGAAGCAGCAATTAGAGAAAACACCTTCCCCACATCCCAGCAGCCTCAAAACCCCGTTAGCTCCGAGGACGAACACATCTCTGGTTTTCCAGGAGCTCAGGGAAGCTGTTGTGAGTTTGGTTTTGACACAGCAGTAAAAGCCTCTTCGTGGTGCCAGCGATTCTTTCCTCTCCTGACAAGATCGGTTTCGTTCTTCGCCTTCCCACACTTCCACATCATTACAGGACCAACAGGATGCTGCTGATACGTAATTTTATTTTATTTTTCTTCAGGTTTTACTTTAAGGTTGGTAGGAGTTACAGCAGCCTTGGAACTTAATTCCTTTGGAATGAGTTTGGTAGCTCCTGAGTGACTTCAGGTAAAATTAACAAACACTGCAATTAATTTATCCCAGTTACTCTGGCTTGGGATCCATTGCAGTGTTGGTTTATGATAACACAGAGCTAAGGAGAAAAAACTAGGCAAGACTGCATATTTTTCCACATTTGGGGGGGTTTCTGTGTAGCTCGTGATGCTGAAATCGCCCAGTTTGAGACTCTTTGAGCCGTGGGGATCTGAGGATTTGAGCTGAGCCAAGGGAAGGACAGACGTGAGCATGACGGAGGTGCCCAGTGGGAAACTCTCTCTTGATGCTGGGCAGACAGGCAGGAGCAGGAGATGGGAAAAGGGATGGCAGGGATGTGGCCTGGAGTTGCCCAATGGGTTGCAGATATTTCCCACTCCTGCCTCACCGACCCACCAACCTCTCCACGGGCTCCAAATTTGCTTTTTCTTCTTCTCCTTCTGGGCATGAAGAGCTTTTACGTGAGGAGAAGGGGTTTGATGACCTTGTTGGAAAAGAGAATCCAGGTTTTCACAGCACTTTTCCCTCATCATCTACAAGTTTTCAACAGGTGTGTTTAAAAAAAACCCAAACCTCAACCCCTCAAAAAAAAACCTTGGGAATTGCTGCACAGCTCCGCATCAATTTTTAGATGCCTTTCAAATCCCCCAAAACTGAGATTTATCCATTGTGCAGTACATGGGATTCGTAGATTGGGGACAACCTTTAGTTTAGTTTGATTTAAAAGCTGGAGTTTCCAGGAAAGATCCTTTGGCCAAGTGGAATTTTACGAACCTGCACTTTATAAATGCACTGAGTAAATATTGGAGATGCAGAGTGACACTTTCCAAAACAATCTCTGAGTTTATTCAACACCCACGTTTTGTCAAATCCGAGGGGAATTCAGATGATTTTGATTATTTGAGCCTTGAAATCTCCTGTGCAACATTTTCTTGTGTAAATACGGGCAAACCGCACGTCTGTGGCTGTAGTTAGACACAAATAAATTGAGTTCTGTGACACTTTGACCTCCTGTAAGTTGAATTCTGACAACCCCACGTCACCTCCTCAGCTGCCTCTGTGGCTGCTGTCATTCCCCTCTGTTTTACAGCAATTTTGGTGTTGGGCACAGCCTTATTGCAGTTGGAAATGTTGCACCTGGCTGATTCCTGTGAGCAACCAGTTTAATCCTCAATCCCTGCTGCTCCTGCAACCCTTGCAGCTTCATTCCACCTAATCAGGTGTAGATAATGAAGGATCTGTTAATATGGACAGTTATATCCCCTCTCCTGCTCTTCCACCCTTTCCCAAACCCTTGGGGTCCTTCAGGCTCGTGGCTGATGCGACAACAACGCTTGAATGGAGGCCTTGGCACACAAGAATTTAAACCCAAGCCACGGCTGCTGCTGCTGCAGATGGTTTCACTCTTGGACAGGGCTGGGAGAGAGCAGGATTTCATCCCCTCCTGTGATCAGCGTGGAGAGAGCTTCTGTCAGAGCCTGGGCAGCAGAGGCAGCAGCAGATGGGGTGAGTGAGACTCCTGTTCATGAATGAACCCTTCTCCTGCCGCCTCGTTTTCAGCATCGCTGACCATGGGCAGAGAAATAAATGCCTCACACTGGCCAAGACTGAAGTGAAGCCTTTAAGTAGGATCTTCTTTGAGAAATCAGTATTTATGCAGTGCTACAGAATTTTTATCTCCCCAGTTGCCTCTTCCTTCCCCTCCTGTTCTGGTATCCCACACTTTTCAACCCGTCTCTGTTGTGAATCTGATATCAGAGCTGTGCTGCAGAGAGGAGCAGATTTCCACGCCAGGAATCAGTGCCTGGGGTTGTAATCCCTGTGTGTCAGCCTGGGCTCCTTGTCACTTCCCGAGCAGCAGCTCTTGATCCTCCTCATGCGGAGTCTCACTGAAGTTCCCAGGAACCTAGTGTCTGCCAGCATTAACATTCCACAGACCTGCTGCCACACCAAAAAGGGAAAATGACCTCTTGCCTTCGCCATAACCCTGAAAAGAATGGACTGTTCCCGGGGCTGCAACACCAGTCCCAACACAGCAAAGCTGTGCCTTGCTGGAGGAAATTAATTCATCTTGATGTATGAGGCCTTTATCAGAGCTCCTCTCCATGGCTGTGCAACCTGCTCGGAATTCTCCGGCTCTACGAGTTCAACGCTCCCGCAACCTGATTTCCAGAGCTGCTGCCCATTTGCAATGCAGCTGGAGCTTGCCAGCGGTTTGGGACAGGCTGTCCCTCAGAGGCCGTGTTCAGGCTCTGTAAATCCTGCCTGACCTTTTCCGAGTGACAAGGCCTCGGGCTCTGGCAGAGCCTGAAAGGAAGCACCAGGCAGAGAGCAGGGACCGAGGGGAACGAGTCCTGCACTCGGCTTTTAGGTGCCTGAATGGATCATTTGCTGGTATGAGGGCAGGAAAGTGAAGCAATAAGTTTGTTTTAGAGAGTAGGATAATATTCAGTCAGATTGAAGCCCACAGAAGTGGTTGATGAGTCACTGTGGGCACTCGGGATGATTTTTGCTACATCCCAATCCAGCATCTTTGGATTCCTTCACAAGATCTACTTGTTTCTAGTTTGTTGGAGGTCATGTTTATGGGTTGTGCTGACTTTTAGTCCTCACTCTCACTATTTATATGGCAAATCTTTGCCTTTTTTCAGGCTGTGGAGTCCCAATTCAGTTGCAGTGGGTCTTGTATTAAAAGAAGTCACTGCAGCCCTTGGCATGCAAGTAGACACTTTTATCCTCCCATATTTCTTTCCCCCACACACCTTTGTGAGCTTAATTTCTCGGGGAGGTGAAGTTTCTTCTTGGACCTTGTTCTTAACCTCATGACCTGCCTGACAAAACTGGGTGCTGTGCTGCTGTTCCAGGCAAAATAAATGAAACAGAGCTGTTGGCCAGGGGAGCAGAGCCTTTCCTCCCGCTGCAGCAGAGTGTTCAAAGCCTCCCACGCAAGGAGATGTGACTGTCTGGCTTGGATGAAAAGGCCTGGAAATGGGCCTTGAAGAGGCCACTACAGAGACAACCTGAAAGTCAAGGTTCTGAGACGCTGTCACAGCTCGGAAGTCGCCGCTTCAGAGGAGAGGGCACGGCACACCCATGGGCAGGTTTTGTGTGGCTTTGTGCTCCTCCTCAGCCTTATCCCCATAAACCGCGGAGAGCCACAACAAGGAGGACCTGCCTGACCTCGGAGGGCAGGAGATGCCAAGGAGAATGCAATAATGAGGCTGACCCTGCTGGCAGATCTTTCTCATGGACCACGGGTGGGATGAGCTCTCAGGGCCAATCAATAGGAAAGGGGTAGTGCCAGAGCAAAGGCTGAGGAAGCTGTTGTGGCTTTGTACGACTTCTTTTTGCCTTCACCCAAAGTTCACCGAGAGCTCGAAGCTCTTTTATGCCACAGAGGATGAATGTCGGGTCTGAGGCGTTGGCAGCCACTAGTTGAAACACCTAGACAAATCATCTTTAACTCAACAGAATGCAGAAGTTGCTTAAAGCTGCGCCAGGGTGGGATTTCAGATCCAAAATAAGATCAGCAGTACCCTCAAGGTGATTTAAAGTAGAATTGGTCATTTTTAGGACAGTGGTGTTAAACTAAGGCATAATTATCTTGGAACTGCCTCCAACTGTACACTGCAACAGAACCCAAAGAGGCCACAGTGATGCCTTAATGAGGGCGAGAAGGAGGGAGATGGGAGGTGTTTATCTCCTGGAATGGGTCACCTTGGCTTGGCTCATCTTTGTGGAAACACAGCTGTGGAGCACTCATTTTATATTTCATGTTTATGCAGCCATTTGTGGTTTAGCTCAGCTTGTACTTCTTGCTGGTGGGCTCCTTGAAGCTCAGGCCTGACCTTTAGAATTTTTTATGAGGCTGTCATGTCCCAGCCACAACACGAGGAGGAACAAGCCTTTGGAGGGACTGCTGAGATCAGCCCCAGCGCTTGACCAAGGACGGTGTCAGCAGAAAGGAATATTTAATGAAAGCACTTCTCCTGACCTCTGTTAACAGGAGCTGTATTTTGTGGCAGAATTGCCGCGAAAATTACTTTTCCAGCCTGAGAGCCAACAGCCCTCAGCAGTGATGTTTTTGGGATATAAATACACCCTGTAAACTCTGAAATCAATAAGGCTGATGGTCCCCACGGGTGCTTTGCATTTCTCCTGGATTTAAGGTGCTCAGGGAACACCTGGAATCTCCTGATTTACGGGAGATGGGAGTCTCAGTTCTAGATTCGTCTTTATCCCAACATTGATATCTCCCTTTGGGATATGGCAAAGGAATGACCACAGACCACTGGGAGCATCTGAATCTTCTAATCTCGAATTTAAGATGGTCAAAATCTCCCAGAATTTTTACCTGAAATAGTAGGAACAGGAATGTAAAGGAGTTTTTCTCCTTGGGTATATTCAGGAAATCAAGGGTTCGGAACCAGGAAGGAAAAAGCAATGAAAAACACAGTGGCATTGTTCAGTTTAAAATTCCTCTGCTTTGGTGGTGGTTTTGCCTGAAAGGGTGTGTTTAAAAGGCAGGTTTCAGTTTATTTAGGCTATGGCTCCAATTTCATTTACACTGCAAACTTTCAGAGATGTCCCTAATCCTGTGGTGAAATTCATCAAGTGCTGCTGTGGATAAATAATCTGGCTATAAAACAGGAGATGCTCTTGTTACAATGTTATGGAAAACATGGAGAGGGTTTGGAAGGAAAAGCTCAGTGAGCTGCAAAATCCTGCTTTTAGTCCAACTAATGCCTGGCTCAATTTATGGTTTAACAGTGTGATGGAGTTGTTGTGGATTTACATTGTTACAACAGCACAAATTGGTCCATTTTCAGCTCTTCCTTATGGAAGTGGCGCTTAAGGAAAATGACACCGGTGCAGTTTTATGGAAATTAAGCCTGAACTGACTCAAATTCAGCCCACAGGTAGGAATGATGATTTGGCACTTATTCGAATCTCTTTCAAACTTAAAAACATCTGCAGGGCCTCATGCGGTGGTCTTTTAAAAACTCATCAGCAGGTTATAAAAACAAAAAAAAAAGAAGTTCTGGGGTTATTTTTCCCTGTGATCCCTGTGTTATCCAGTGGTGGATCTTGTTGCCACGGGGTGTTTGGGAGGGCAAAAATTGAAGTTATTTCGGAGAGAAAATAAGATGCACTTCCAAAAGAACAGCCTCGAGGGACAATAAACACGGCTGATAATGTAAGTTATTCTGGCTTGGGAAAGCTCCACATTGCTGTTTCTAAGGAAATTGGAAAGAAGGAATCCTTGGTTGTGTTTCCTACACGTTTTTCCACCCAGACGGAGAGAGGAGTGACCTTCGGTCTCTGGACCTTAAGCCTGGCCCAGCACAACCACCCTCCTGCTATGCTGCAAGAAGCAGGGAACCGTTGAGCGAAAAATAGGAGAAAAATAGAAAAAAACTTGGTGAAAAATAGAAAATTTGCTCTGCCCGAGCAAGACCCACATTTAGATAATGCTCTATGTTTTTCAGGCAAGGAGAAGGGGAAAGGGAAATTATGTAATGATTTTTTCACATTATCTGAAGGAATCTCGGTGTGTTTGTTCACTCAGGGTTTAGTTTTGCCTGGATGAGAGGCTGAAATGTCGTGGAGCTGAAATGTTCCCATTTGGGGACTGGAGGTGATTGATGGCTCCTCTTCGCCAAAACTCTCCCTCGAAACCTATTTTTGATATATCCTTCAATGAGTAAGTTGGGAGGGGGAGCAGAGGCTGTGTGGGTTTGGGGTTTTTTGTTATTTGCCTTTTTTTCCCGTATTTTTTTTGGAGAAGGCACAGTGACAGAAATATTTCCAAATGACATTCCTCCCTCAACCTTCATCCTGGAGTTCCCTCAGCCTTGGCAGGATAGGAGGATCAGAGGACGAGCACAACCATCACCCAACTTCAGAAAAACATGAGCTGAGATGGAGATTTATTCTCAGGAAGACTGAACTCCCAAAATCCAGAGCTCCTGGTGTAAATCACTCACACATCCATCAGCGCCTCGTCGTTGCTGAAGCAAATTCCTTATTTTTGTATTTAATTATATCCATGATAACAAAGGATCCACGTTCTTGGAGGACAAGGAGAAAGCTGGGAATGGGGTGGCATGAGATGAGTTTTCAGGCCCTTCCTACCCAAAGCATTGTGGAATTCTAGGAAACAGCAAAATTGTGCTTTTTTTTTGCTGGTGCTGTTGTACTTCGGTGCTGCCCTTGTTGGCCCCAAAATAGAAAAGGCCTTGAAGCTGCCAAGCAGGTTCTGGAAATTTGGAATGGTTGGAATGGTTCCTTCCCTCATCACCTGAGTGCCTCTTAGTGAGAAATGGAAGTGCTACGCTGGTTTCAAGTGACTCTTCTGCACAAGGCTTACATTAGAAACTAAGGAATTTCATCAGGACAATTTCTTGCTCTCTCTGTCCCCAACCTCCTGTGAGCAGGGAGATGAAAGCACCTGGATCCTCGGAATTTTCTCCATTTCTCCATTGAGTTCTGATTTAACTGAATAACTCCCATGTAGACAATGTTGATAACACCATAAATATCTGCTTTCCTGAACTCCTGCTTTTTCAGACCATTTCTTTTTGTTAACACATCACTCTTTTTCATGTCTCACCTCCTCCCAGTACTCCTGTGGAAATGAATTCCCAGGTCTCAGGTTGCTGCTAATAGCAGTAGCAGCGCTGCTCCTGCACCGGGGAGTTGAAGATGGGCTGCTCCTGGCACCCTTCTGCCTTTTCCTGCTTCCTCTCCTAATTCCTGCATTTCCACTCAGCTTTTTAATTCCCTCGTAAAGAATGGAAGTGTGGAAAATTGAGAATTGCAGAGTTCGAGGAGGATGGAGAGCCTTCCACAAGGGATGGAGTGCCAGGGCAAGGGGGAACGGCCTGAAGATAAAGGAGGGAATGTTTCAGTGGGATTTTGGGAAGGAATTCCTGGCTGTGAGGGTGGGGAGGGGTTGGGAAGGAACTCCCAGAGCAGCTCTGGCTGCCCCTCTGATGCCTTCTGCAGCCACCCAGAACCAGAGACTGGACAGGAGGAAGGGAATAAAAGTCGGTGTTTATTTGAAAGACTTCAAGGCACACCCTGGGGGAGCCAGAGGCTGCCTCCAAAAATGGTCCCCAAGACGGACCGCAGGTCACGAGTTCTTCACACCTTTATAGCTTTGGTTCATTTGCACACCACGGTTAATTCTCCAATTAAAGCCCCAGGTCAATGATGGAATTCCCCTCAGCTTGCTCCCCCCTAGAGGCTTTGGGTTACACATTTTGGGCCTAGAACAGCCTGGCTGTCCTTGAAGGCAAAGCCTGGAGAGGCTTTGTTGTGTCTCCCTAGCACGAGAGAGCAGAAATTCCAAGCCACAAGGAACTGCAGAGTTACACTCTGAGCAGTACAGAATTTGAAAAATATAAAAGTTAAAACCTAAAGCATCACCTGGATTCCTGGCTGTGCCCAAGGCCAGGTTGGAGCAGCCTGGGACAGTGGGAGGTGTCCCTGGCATGGCAGGGGTGGAACAGGGTGAGATTTAAGGTCTCTTCCCACACAAATATTCCATGATTCCATGGGACCAAGTCCTACCTCAGACACAGACGTGACTCTGATTTCTCCAGTCTGAGAAATCCCAAAAAACCACGTGGGACTAAAACTGTTCCTGGGGGTCCTGGCACCTCCTGATCTTTGTGTGCTCTCTTCTGCTGTCCCACAGGATGTAACAGAAGACATCAATCCTGGGGAATATCCATGGTTTAGGGCACTCTTGCTCTCATTACATTTTTTCCCCTTCTGTTTTTCTCCTCCTGAAATTCATGGACTCTTGGAGTCCTTTGGAAGACACAGGGGAAGGTGCTGCTTCAATTAAAATAACCAAAATTAGGAAAATGTATAAAAAACTTTTCATTACCATTTTGACAACTTTATGATCTTAAAAAATGAGAGAGGAAAGAACCTTTAACACAAGGTTTGTGCGTTTTCTGAAAAGAACAACAGTTTCTCCGAGATTCCGCCAGCACTGACAGGTTTCCAGGAAAAATTCCATGAAATCTCATTTTTTCAGAGCAGAGAGATCCTTGCAGGACTGCTTTGATGAGCTCCAAGAAGGAGCATTCTTCAAGTGCTCTCCATTTCTAAAACTTTCCCTATTTGAATTTTTCTATTTTGTAGTTCTCACTAAAAATCCTATACCTGGCTGATAAATCCCATCCCTGTTGTGAACTCCTTGATTTCAGCAGAGCAGCTTCACGTCCTGCCTGAGCTAGGATCACCTTTCTCCTATTCCTGTATCTTGTAACCAATTATTCCTTGAACTGAGCAAGAATTCTGCCTAAATTTAAGAATTCCTGCCTGCTGAAGAGCAAGTGAATTGTCCAACAGGTGGGAAGCAGATCCCTGCCAATGGAGTCACGTGGATGAAACAATCCTTGCCTGGGACAAAAGCAGCTTGGGAGGTGTGAGCATCCTTGGGAGGGTTCTGTTTCCCAGCTCAGCACTGCAATCTGTTCAAAACAAGCTAATTTTAGGGTTTGGCTTTTGGAAAAGAGCAATTTCCTTCATCTCAATCCCCCATTTCACATGTGAGGCGTGTGGAGGTTTGGGATTGACCTGTCAGAGATTTCACTGGCTAGAAAAACAGTGGATTGAGAAGATTTTTTTGAGGGGTTGCTGGGTTTGATGGGGACTGGGGGGACTTCAGTGCTCTGGTTTGGGTTAAAATCATGGAGCAGGAAGATTGGGATGAGATTGTGAATTCCAGAATTGCGCTGGATGTGGGAATAACAGAGTGACTTGATGGGAATGGGTTTATCATTCCTGACGGGATCATTTTCCTCTCATCAGCTGGAGCTGCAGCCGACTGAGCTCCCTGAGCTCCCTGAGCTGGGTGTTCCCCTCTCCCTGGGCACTGGGAACCTCCCGGAGTTCACTGTGGAAAGATGGGAATGTCCCTGGAGCCCTGTGAGGTCTGGGCAGGGATTCCTGGTGGAAATGTGGGGGATGGATGGTTTATTCCGGGTGTGGGTATAGCAGGTGGGAACGAGTGGCAAGGAATGAGCCCTGGGATTGATCCTGGAGCTTCCAGGAGTGAGAGCCCTGCAGAGGCTGAAAGCAGGGCTGGGACCCGTGGCCTGGCCTGTCACTGAAGAGTAACAATTTAAAAATGAAACAAAAGCTCCCAAAACACACAAATGTTGTTTTCTGCCTCCCCTGCACCTCCACCATGGCCAGAATCGACTCCCCATTGCCAGGGCATGCCAGCACATTTGGCAGCTGCTCCCTCGCCATTAAATAATATTGGGCTGGAAATAAAAATATAAAGGAAGGGGAAACAGCTTGATTTGCATCAAATTGCAAATTGCACCGATACAGAATGGAAACCTTTTGTGCTGAGAGTCAGAAATCTCCTCTGACAAATTGATGGAAAAAGCTATGAATAGTAAACCAAGAATTTTAGAATTTTTTGCGATTTGGAGAAGTGTTTTTCCTGAGCAGATGCCTTTGCTGCCTATTTCTGGGTTGCCTTTTTTCCCTCTAACTGCTCTACCAGTGAATTTTGCAGACGGATCTGGGAATTGCAGCATGACCTGAGCTGGATGGTTTGGAAGCTCTTGGGTGCTTCCAATTTTTTCCATAATCACTGGGATATGAAGATGTTTAGCACTTGTTAAAAGCTGCTTTAAGAACTCTTCCCCAGCGTGGTGACTCCTGAGGTTCCCAGAAAATTTCCAGGAGCAGGTGAGCCAGCAAAGGTCAAATCAATTAGGCAGAGAACAAAAAGGCTGAGAAATTCTTTGGAGGCGCCAATGTCCTTCACAAAATCAAACTTGTTACCCTCCAGGCAACAGAAAAAATATCAGAAATAACTGAAAACTGAGAAATTGACAGTGACAAAACAAAGCTTTTGGTTTAATCCGTGGAGCCAGTTCTGTGGGAATGCTGTTTATTCTCAATCAGTAGAAGTCCATAAGATATTGAAGGTTTATGAAATATTGTATTCCAGGCTGGTGCAAACGGCGTGAGGGAACGGCTGAGTGCTCTCACTTGTTTTGATGTGCTTATTCCATAATTCTTTCTGGACAAAAAAGAATGATCTGTCAATGTTTGTGGATCAAATCTCCTTCAAAACAGCAAAAGGTTGTGAATTTCATTAATTACGAACCATTTTTATACCTTACTTATAGCCCAGTTTAAAATAACTTGGGAGGTGATTCAGCTCGAGGAGGGTCCAATCCCAAGGGGTTTTGGAAGACTCAGCTCAGCTTTCCAAAAAGATCTCATTTGGAAAAGGATCGCTGTTTGAGGGTAGAAATGGAGCATTTTTTGAAAAATTAGTTTAATTAACGCATTGCAGGTGCTCGAGCACGACACCCCCTGAAGTCGTTGGTTCCTGGGATCCTCAGGAAAGTTCACTGGGAAGTTAAATGACCTTTTTTGGGCACATTTAATTAAGGGGCTATTTCTGGTTGATGTCCCATTTGATGTGAGAAGCATCAACCTATCCAGAGTCCGGATCCACGCTGCTTCCAAAGTCCTGGAGCATTGGATCCCCTTCAAAAAGCCTTCTTTTGGGTGTGTGGGCTGGGATTCAGCCTCTTCCCCATTCCTTAGGCCAAGATGAGCCTTCCTGTGCATATTTTATGCCGTGTTCATCCGTTGCCTGTCAGGATTCTCAGGGAACTTGGCTCCTTCAACGGGGAGTTTGAATCATGACTTTCTGCCTTCATTGTGCTGCAGGGGAAGAGCAGATTGGAGGCAGAGAAATTGGATTTATTTGGCTCTTCCAGAGGTGCTGCTGGCTATGCTGGTCAGTGCCCAGCACCGGTGGTGGGTCAGGTGTTTGTTTTCCAAAGTGATTTTATTACTGAATGCTGCTTCTGCTCTAAATTGGAGTGAGAAATTTTCTTTGCTGAGCCCTGACCCTGCTGTCCCCGGCGATGGAAACTGAACCCAAATGACCCTGCAGAGGCAGCAGCGGATAATAACAAAGGGATTTTTGCATCCTGCAGGTCACCCAGAGGTGTCAGGAGGTTTGCAGGACTTTGTCTTTCCCTGTTCCCAGGTGGAGGGGCAGCATTTGGGGCACCTCGGTGGAGTCCTCCCCGTCCATCCGAATCCAGGGGCAAAAATTCCACTGATTTGGATTAAATGTG
>VWZQ01003209.1:29965-46980 GCA_013397015.1 Myiagra hebetior
GAGGGAAGGAGATGGGGAAAGGGGAGGTAATGATTTGGGGAAAGGGGAGGGAATGAAGTCGGGAAAAGTGGGTGAAGGAGATTTTTAGCACCTTTCAGTGAGATTTGGGCAGAGGAGGTGACTTGTTTGCTCATTTGACAAAGGCGAGGACCGTCAGAGTTGTATTTCATGGCTTTTAAGGCCATTGTATACCATCCTGCTCCCCAGCTCTGAGGTACTCGCTCCATCCTGGAGGAATTGCACGTTCCCTGCAGCAAGGCACTGTGCAGACTCATCAGCTTTGCTGTCTAGATTATTGCCTTCTGCCGTGCATCCTTTACAAGGTGCCCGTGTACTATCAGCAGCCCTTGTTCTCTTCGTTAGCACTGTCAAGGCAGAGTGGATGGGCATAATTACCGAGGAGTTCTGGGCAGCTGAAGTGCATCATGAAAAGTGCCACTGACACAGTCTTTGCATGCCATTAAAAAAAAAATGAAGGCAATGACTCAACAGGCTGAGATTCACCTGTGCTTTTGGTAGAGCTCTTTGTTCCGTGGTCCTCCCAAAATCGTGTCATGCTGCCTTCAGCCAGGCACTGTTCCAACATCCCTTTTTACCAGCAGAAATACCCTGTGCTCTTCATTTTCTGCTTTATCCCAGCAGCTGAGTAACGAAGATTCTTCTTGGCATCGATTCTTAGAGGTCTTTGAAGTAAGAAGGCAGGTTTTGAAAGTACTGTCGGGTTCTTTGGGGACAGGGAGGTTTTATGCCACAATTTTGGGTGGGTTTTAAGCCCTTTGGACACCCACTCCTTGTGTGACTTTGGCTCAAGTCGTGATGTAAATCCCGGAATTGCTGAGGTTGGAAAAGACCTTTGAGATCATCAAGTCAAACCCACACCACCACATTCACTGCTAAACCCTGTCCTCAATGCCACGTCCATGTTGGTGCACTTCCAGGGATGGGGACTCCTCCACATCCCTGGGCAGCCCCTTCCAATGCTCTACAACCCTTCCCATGAGGAAATTCCTGCTGCTGCCCACCCTGAGCCTCCCCTGGCCCAGGCTGAGGCCGTTCCCTCTCCTCCTGTCCCTGTTCCCTGGGAGCAGAGCCCGACCTCCCCCGGCTGCCCCCTCCTGTCAGGGACTTGTGCAGAGCCACAAGGTCCCCCCGATCCCCCTTTTCTCCAGGCTGAGCCTCTTTCCCAGCTCCCTCAGGAACTCCCCATCCCTGGACACTCTCCAACCTCATAACCCATCCCTGATCCCCCTTTTCTCCAGGCTCAGCCCCTTTCCCAGCTCCCTCAGCTGCTCCTGGGGCTCTAGCCCCTTCCCCAGCTCAGTTTTCCTCTCTGGCCACTCTCCAGACCCTCGATGCCTTCCACAAGTGAGGGGCAACCCTTAAACAATATCCTGGGGTTTACTGGCTGTCACCTGTTGGTGCCCAGGGTGTTTTAAAGTCAAACCCATCCATCTCGGGCTAAAGGCTATATCTCAGCCACTCCATAAAGTTCTTAACAGCCTGGCCCCGGTGCACTCCCCGGGAAGAAACGACACACTGGGTACCTGCTTTCAATTTCGCCTGTTATGCTCTTCATTTTCCCCGGGTTATTTCAGCATCCAGCTACTCCCTGCTTTATGTAGGGAAATCGTTTATTTTTAAATGGAGCTCAACATTTCTAGCTCAGGCAGCAGCCAGCGGATAACTTCCATTTGTGGAACATTAAAAATTGGAAGGAGGCGTCTTTGGAAGTGATTTGGTGTGGAGTTAATGACACCTCTGCTGTTGACATCTGTGGGGATGTATGCCATAAAAAAATCACAAAGGCCAGCAAGAAGACATCAAGGATTGCCTCAGGATTGCCTTTAGATAGTGAAAAACCTTCCCTCCTATTCATCAGCATAATTTACATCAGGAACACAATTTATAGACTAGGTGAGACTTTTTTCCCTATGCCTTTAAAAACTCCCCAGAATTCTTCATTAAATCCTACAAGGAGGTTCAAAACACTTAAAAATGCATGATTAATTTCTCTGCTGCTCTGTAAGGCTTTTACTGAATTGTTCAGCCTTGACTAGGATGTCCTGGGAGAATTGTGACAAAATTACTCAGAAAATTTCATATTCAGGGAGATTTTGTGCTGCAGATCTTCTTGCTCTGAAACACAGCGCCTAGAATTATGATAAGGAGGGGAAATTGTGCGGGGAGGGTTGCTCTGCAAATATCTTTTCCCTGCTAATGGGATTAAATGCAGCTGGTAATAGTTGATGAAGATCCACTGCAATTTAGGAAAGCCTGAGAAGTAGGAAGGATGTGGATTAATAGGACCACAACTCAGCAATCCAGGATATTTGTAAAAGATCTATTGATTCAACTTCTCCAGCTCAGCGCTGTTGAAGTCAGTCCACTTCACAAACTGGCACAGCGGTGGTGGGAAAGAATGCACTGGGGATGTCAGAACAAGCTGATATTTAATAAAATACCTTATTTTTTGCACTCTGTGGAGCTTCCCTGCACTGCTGCTCGGCGGTGTTTGCCTGGGGAGTGCTAGCTGGCAGCAAGAGCTGGTGCTGAGCAGGTCTCCCAGCAGAGAAGAAGGGATGAGCTGGTGCAGCGGGCACTCCGAGCAGGACGTGCCGTGTTCTGGCAGCCAGTTTGCTTTGGGAACAGGGGACAGTTTTCTCCCTCGCTAATGAGAAAGCCACATTAACAGAATGCATGATGGCAAGGGCCAAATGCAGCCTGCCCTCAGCGCTGATAAGATGAAAATCTGCAGCAGGGAAGAGCTGTTGTACATGGAGTTCACGTCCCGAGCCAAGCACAGCGCCTATAAGAGATGATGCCTCGTTCATGCAAAGCAGTTGGAGGCCCTGCTATCGAATTTTCATATGGAAAACACCCTGGTCAGGCATGAATTCCCCAAGGAGACCCGGAGCTCAGTGTGGGGATGGGGAGGCTGCCACAGGGGAGCAGAAAACTGCAGAGGGAAAAGATTTCTGCTCCCACCTCCCCTGGAGCTGTCACTCCCGTGGTGTCACTTGTATCACGGAAATTGGGGGTGATAAACACCCCCAGGCCTTCAGCAGCACTGAGGGATTTATTGGCCTCCTGTGCTGCTCTGGCTGCAAATCCTGTGCAGGAACATCTGGAGCTGACACGCCAGGCTCTGCTCAAGGCAGTTGCTTTAGTCCTTATCTGGGAATTCTGTACGAGTCGTACTCAAACCCTTGTAGCAAAAGTAACTTTTATCTGCGAGTGCAGATCGGGATGTGAGGGTATTATGAGGACTAGAAAACATCTTTAACTGCCTCTTGTAGTGAAGTTTCACATAAGCCTCTTTCTCTCAGCATGTGCAGTGAGTAGAATCCACAAGGAAGCTGGAGGCGTTTTTCCTGCAGCTTCAAGTCTCGGGCCGTGCTTGGAGCAAGGGCTGAATTTCAGAGTGAATTTCTTGGCCAATTTAAAGGCCCAGCCTGCTCCCACTGTTCCCTTTGTGTACGGAAGAGGAACAGGAGCAGAAATAGGTTAGGGAGTAAATGAGAGTGGTGGTGGAGACGTGGAGCTTCCTTGATGTATTCGCTGCAGAGGTTGAAAAGATGTTCCCTTTGTAAAACACGGCGCAGGACGAGCTGGGAGAACGGCGAGCGTGAGCTGCTCTGACATCTGCTTCAAACCATGATGTCAAAGCAGCTCCAGCGTGCCTGAAATCTCCTGAAGTGGAAAGTTCCTGTTAGGTTTGGTGATTTGGAAAAAACACTCGCAGGGAGACAAGGATGGTACAAGCCCCCAGGCTTTACCTGAACACGCCTGTGCTTTTCTTCTGCTTATTGAATTTTGGGGTTGTTGCTTGACAGCCTCAGCATCTGCAGTAATTGGCTTCTGCGGCTCGGATCAAACAATTTAGAAAAAGGGCTCTTAAACAGAAGATATCTGCATAAAGCAGCGTGGAAAGTGCTGGCTTTAAAGAGGCTTTCTCTTCTTTTTGCTAAAAGTTTTGTCGCAGATTTTGCACCCTGGAAAAGGAGCAGCTCGTACGCTGAGCGTGAGCTTTGCTCTGCAAACTTCATTTATTTGGAGTTTTATTGGAGGGTTTCGCTGCACGAGTCTTTAGAAAAGGTTATCTTGGTTTCTGTCCGGGAAATTCTGGCTTGGATTGGAAATCTGGGCCCAAAGAGAAGGCGACAGGTTTGTGAGAGACCCAAATGACCCGGATCTTTCCAAAGGGCTGGAGATCATCCTGTGCCATGGAGGGGCTGCAGGTGCTCTGTATCTCTGCAAAGCAGCCTGCTGCCACTGGGATTTCCACCTGCAAACTCAAGTGCCAAATTTGCAAGGGATTTTTCTTTCTGTGAATTCTCTGTCCTTTGCTCATGGCACCTTGGCTCTGTCCCCTGGATCCTGGACTGCTCCTGATAACCCGTGGTTTTCCCTTGCTCCAGTGGAGCAAACAGCTCAGTGGATGCTCCAGGAGTGTCTTCTCCAAGTGCTGTAGCTCAGAGGGATGCCACTTGAATGGCTCTTAAAATTAGGTCTGTCTGGGAGAGAATCATTTAAATTCCACAGTTAAAACTCCTGGTGATTGAGAACAAACGAAACTGCTCTGAAGGCTTCAGGAATTCGCTAATGGCTGGAAAGAAGAGGGTCAGGGTCTGGTTGGGAATCATTTAAAATCCTTCCCTCCCCATTACTCACTCTTTAAGTGACACCTTGATAGCTGCAAGAGGGTAGTTAAACATGAATTGTTAATACCACCAGCTTTTGTGGGGAGGGCTCTTTTTGCTCCCAAATGAAGCTGATTTATTTTTGTGCTGGTTCCCACCAGGTGCCGAGGCCATTAAATATCCTTAATTGCCTGGAAATGGATTCACATAATAGAGCCCTGGCAATTCAGTGTTCTGGGAGCTGGGACGTTGGTTGGTGTTTCACTCGGCTCTCCCTCGGGAATGATGAGCTTGGAATCACCCAGTGCCTCTTGTTCCCTGGCTTTTGATGGAGCTGCAGGAGAGGTTCTGCAGCCTGGCTGCCATCCCCCTCAGAGCAGCAGCTGGAGAGCTCAGCAGCTGTATTTCTGTGTGTGCTGAAATAAAACCACCTTGGGACCTCCAGGCTCCCGGGCAGAGCAGCCCCGCAGCTGCTGCAAAACTGGAAATGGGATGCTTTGGAGATTTGGACTGAGACCTCAGCTGCCCGGGCCTGGGGTGCCTGTGAGGGAGGCAACACCCTGAAAATCAGCAGTTGCTAGAAACTGTGATGATCCAGTTTTGTTTTACATCTTTTTATGAGTTTTCAGGTTTCTGAGTCTGTTGAAAAGTGATTCCAAGCCTGAGGTTGTTCTCCAAAGCTGGTTACTAAATCTGCTTGCTCTGTGCTGTCTTATTGCCCCATTTTTCCACCCATGGCATAAACACAGCATCAAAATTTGCTACCTTCTTAGGCTTGATTTTCATGTCCACACCCCAGCATCTCACCCTGCTGCCTCCAGCTCTGGGATTGGGAACTTGCAAAGGGAAACCACTTTGTGTTAGTAAGCAGAAAACAAACCAAAAGCACTCAAAAGTAACCATTTTCCTTAGAGAACAAACTTGGAACAAAACTTACGTTGTTCACTGATGGTCCCTGGAGTGTTTTGGGAGCTGCTTTGGAGCTGTAAAGCCTCTGGATACCCCCGAAGAGCAAATGATGCAGGGCCCCTGAGCTGCATTGGGGTGTTGGGGTGTGGGGCAGCCCCTCTGCAGAAAATCCCTGGGCTCCCCACACCCTGCCAGGCTCCCACTGCCCCATTTCCCACCTGGAAGTGGTGCCTGGCCCATGAGGGGCTGGTTTGGGGCACGGCCAGGGGCATGACACGGGCCAGACCAGAGCTGTGAGAGCCAGTGGGAGGGGAGGGGAAGGGGAGATGAGTCCAGGGTAAACCCTTTTGCCAGTGATACCCTGCAAGCTGTGACTGTTGGTCCCTGTGGAGCAATCGTAGCTCCCATCTGCCAGGATCCGGCCCATTGGAAGTGCAGCGAGCCCAATTCTCTGGGAGGAAATAAATTCTCCCAGAGAAGCCGGAATCCTCAGACAAAGTGTGGCTCAGGCCTGGGCAATTCCCACCCAAAGCTGGGCTCAGACACCTCTAGACAAAGCTGTGCTGCCCAACATCCCTCCAGCCCACAGGCAGCAATCCACAGGCCTGGGGAAAGTGCTCCTTTTCTTTCAAAAACGGATCCAGGTTCTTTTTTCCAGATGCTGCAGGTGCTGACACAGCTTGTTATTCAGCTTTGATCCAGGATTTGGAGACACCCTGAGTGCCATAGGATAATCCCCAGAAAACTTGGGATAAAGTGGGGAGGGGAAGGAGATGCAATTACACCCAACCATCCCTACTCTGCTTGTTCCCTTTGCTTTTGGTGCCTGATCCAGTAAAGGGAGCAGCGAAAGCAGTGGGAACGGGGCAGTTTGGGAATATTTTTAATGGCCGAGACAGCTCCTGGGCAAGGGGCAGCCAGGTTCGTGTTCCCTTTTGGGAATCCAGATTTTATTCTGGGAACCTCCAGAGCTGCTGTGATCTCTGTTCCCACCCATCCTGCTGGTGGGAAAGGGACTGGGGTGCACTGGGATGCATTGGGTGTGCTGGGCTGCTGGGAGGGAGGACAGGTCTTGCCCAAGCTCGTGTTAAGGAGGTGCCAATCCTTCAATATCATCCCTTCCTTTTCTAACAGAGAATATTGGGAATGTTTTTATTTTATTTTATTGGATCTTAAAGAGGCTGCCACTGCCAGTAAAACTCTTCCACAAGACTTTTCTCCTTCCCCTTTTGAACCTGGACTTTACATGAGCTCTTGGAATTTGTGTCTCAGGCATTTGAGGTGATGTCTCTGGTGGATCCTCCCTTAGAGGAGATCATTGTGTGTTGCTTTGTCCCCTCCTGGGACAGGTCAGATGGATCCCTGTGCACTGTTAAGTTATGCAACAAGAATTTGGTACCAAAAATGAGTATTTTAAATCCAAAATGAGATGGAAAACTCCATGTGAATTATTGAAAATGAAAACATTCATCTTTTGGGATTTGTATAAGTCTTTTCTACTTTTTTTTTTTTTTTAATTTTTTGTTCTCGAATTCATGCCAAGCCTCATTCTCGTAAATAAAATTATAATTTTGGCCACTCCTCCCCCTTCCCCTGCGTCTGAGCATGGGGCTGGTGGCCTCCAGCAATGCTTGTTTGTGCTGCTGATCTCGGTCAGGAATATCTGGGAATTGGATGGGAGACCTCTGGGGCACCTCCCAAGGTGTGTTGGTGGTTCAGTAAATGCTGCTGTAAACCCCATTTATTGCAGCCACAAAGAACAGGCCTCTGTTAGAGAATCAGGGAAAATTTGGGGTTGGGAAAGACCACCAGGATCCTCTGTTCCAAGCATTCTCCCAGCAGGTTGTGTTGGCTCCTGCACAAGTGAAATTGTGCTCGGGGACTCACAGCTGGGAGGCTCCACAGAGCCTTTGGAAGTGGAAAGCTGTGGCATGACCAGGCCAAAAGAGTGAACTGAAGACCTCATATTCCAACTAAATTAAGATTTTTGGGATTCCTGGCAGTGCAGCAATGTCCCAGAGAGTGCTGGGACTCTGTGCTCTGACCACAGGCTCAGGAACAACCCCACAAGCAGGAGGAGATGGGATTCTCCCAGTTCAGCACCAGGAGAGTGAGGAGCTCGGGGAGGCCAAATTGAGTCTCTGGGATGTCTGCAGTTTTTGGTGTTGTGGGACACTGGGCCTTGTCCCCTTCTGGGAACCCCCTGGGAAGGACAGAGCTCAGCTGAGCAAAGCCCCCAGCTTGGGCCTGTGTCTGTCTCACTCTCAGAGCCATTTTTAGACAGTTTTTAATCACAAATGGTTTTTCACAGCTTATTTGGTCTCACAACTTGTATCTTTTGGTGTTTGGTGTTGTGGGATCATGGACACCTTCCCTGCTCCAAACCCCGTCCAGCCTGGCCTTGGACACTGCCAGGATCCAGGGGCAGCCACAGCTGCTCTGGGAATTCCATCCCAGCCCCTCCCCACCCTCCCAGGGAAGAATTTCCTCCCGATACCCCATTGATGCTTTGGGTTTGAAATTTTATGTTTTTCAAATCCTGCACTGCCCTGTGTGGAACCCTGGAGTTTCCTGCAGCCTGTTCATTTCTGCCCCCTCGTGCTGGGCAGACAAAACAAAGCCTCTCCAGGCCTGCTCTCCAAGGACACCCAGACCCTCCTAGGCCCAAAATGTGTAAACCAACATCTTAGGAACAGGGTGAGCTTGGGAAACTCCGTCATTAACTGAAGCTTTAATTGGAGAATTAACCCTGAAATGCAAATGAACCAAAGCTATAAAAGTGTGAAGAACTCATGACCTGCTCTCCGTCTAGGGGCCCATCTCGGCAGTGGCCTCTGGCTCCCCAGGGGAACCTTTGAAGGCCTTTCAAATAAATACTGACATTTATTCCCTTATTTCTGTTCAGTCTCTGGTTTTAGGTGGCCTCTTCAGGCATCAAACCCAGGGATGCTGCTGGGATCAAGTGTGGGAACCCCTGTGCTGTGCTGCTCCAGCCCTGTGTGGGTAAAACCCTTCTGGGAGCGTTGGCATTCCAGAGCATTCCTCAAAACTGGGCCCAAATCTCTGACATTCCTTGACTTGTGCTGAATTCCAGGTTTGATTCCAGGACCTGTTTTGCAAGAGCAGCAGCCCAGTGGGGATTTGTGTTGGGCCAACACTTCACCCGAAATACCCCTTGGAATTCTCACTTTAGAACAATTAGACAGCAGGAACAAAGTTGATTATTTATTTTCTCAGCCCTTGCAGTGGAGAGAAGCTGTTTGTGGTTATTTTAAGCTTTTCTCTGTGCATGGGGCAGCCCTGCTGGGTGTCTCTGCTGTTGGAAACACACAGAGCACATTCCAGGGCTCAGGACACTTTGTCAACTTGGAAAGGAATGCCTTTCCCTTGGGGGGACTGTGCAATCTGCATCTATAGAATAATATTCTAATTTGAAAATAATTGGAAGGAGATACTCTTGACATTGGAAGTCGGAGAGCATTAAAAGGAGTTTGGGTTAATGTGACAGAGCATTTTTAATGCCTGCAAGCGGGTGGGAACAATAAAGAACTTCTGGGACTTTAATCTTGTTTGTCAAGTAATTTATCACAGTTGTTTTCATACATCTCAGAGATAATCAGCATCCGTGGCAAATGGAACTGGATTAAACATGAGCTGCTGGGTTGTTCTGTTCAGCTGGGTCTCGTAGCATGACGTGTCAGGTTTTTCCTGGGCACGAAGCGGGGACAAGGCTGCAGAGCAAAGTCTCAGATATTGAAGAGGGGATTGGGAAGATTGAATTCCATCTGTCTCCTGAGAATTCCAGGGAAAATATTGGCACTGCCTCTGCTCCCTCCCGGGCAGCTGAATCCTTGAATGAGCCCCTGCCTGGGTGGGGAATGAGGCCAACAGGATCTTCTCAAGTCTTGTGGGCCGAGGTGATCCCAGCTCAGACAATTCCTGCCTTTCCACAGGGATTCCACTATTTTAGAGACCATTCCACTACATCAGAGACCTTCTGGGTCTGCACAGCTCCCAGGGCAGCCAGGGGGGGTCAGGCTCTGCTCCCAGGGAACAGGGACAGGAGGAGAGGGAACGGCCTCAGGCTGGGCCAGGGGAGGCTCAGGGTGGACATTAGCAGGAATTTCTGTGGGAGTCCGGCACTCCACACAAATCCAGGTTCTTATCTTCACCTCTGGGGAGTTTTACCCCGAGCCCCAACAGATGAGAAACGGCTGCAGAGGTTGTTTCAGGTTGTTGATTTCTCCTTATCTCTGCCAGCTCTCAGCTCCGGCCGCACATCTGATGCAGCCGAGTCCGAGCGGGCACTGCCCAGTCCTGGGCTGTCCCGGCCTTCCTGTGTCCTTTCCATCATCCAACCATTCTTCACAACGCATTTATTAGTTACTGTTCTGCACCAATTCATTTGCACCTATTCTAGACATGGAATTTCTACCTGTTTTTCATTCTACCAATCCTTTTGTGCCACCACCACCAGAGAAGATGGAGGAGAAGGCGAAGAAGAGGAAGAACAGGGCAACGCCCAAAATCCTCCACCTTAGACCCTTTGTCGTCTTATTAAAAACCCTAAAATCTGCTTTTTTACCTTGTGAAATACTAAACCACTACACATTTTCACATTCTCTTGTTTTGCAATGCTTCGTGCAGGGTTAGTAATTTTTCCCATGGGCTAAAATCAAAAACAATGTTATTCTGAGCTTCATGCCAGGGTCCAAGACCCCCTTGCCAGGTCTCCTGACCTCCCAGAGCAGCCAGAGGTGTGCCTTGGGTTCCAACAATTTCCCCGTGGAAAGGGTTCTCAGGCCTTGCCAGGGGCTGCCCAGGGAAGTTTGGAGTCCCCATGCCTGATGTGTCCCAGGAACTCCTGGAGGTGGCACTCAGAGCTCTGGGCTGGGCACAAGGTGGGGATTGGGCACAGCTCGGACTCGATGATCCCAGAGGTCTTTTCCACCTTCAAAGATTCTGGGATTAAAGACTGCCCAGGAAACACTTGACAGCAGTATTTTTACCTGGAAATTGATGCCCTTTTCACAAATTCAAGAAGGATTTGTGGAACTGCACTTTGGATTTGATGATTTTAGAGCAGAACCTTCTGTGGTTTCTCAATACCCTCTGCAGGAGTCCCCATCCCGGGGGGATTTAACAGCCTTGGGAATGCAGCACTTGGGGACACGGCTCAGGGTGGCCTTGGCAGTGCTGGTTGGACTCGATGATCTCAGAGGGCTTTTCCAACATCAACAACTCCATGACCAAACAGGTCTTTGGGATATGGACGAGAGAAGTGCCACCTCCTGGTGCTTGTGTAGCTCCCAGGTGGCATTTGTGACACCACAGCCCCCTCAATCAGCGTGTGGGACTCAGACTGAGAGCCTGAATTAGGTACAAACACTCCTGAGTGGGTTAAAAGTGGCAGGGATGGATTCAAACCAGCACTTGAGGGACTTCCCTCCCTGGAATCGGGCTCACAATTGGATTTGGGGGAAACAGCCATGCTTGGCTGGAGCTGCAGATCTGTCTCTATTAGAGAGCTCAGCTCAGGGTGCCTTTGGCTCCTGCAGCAGCTGTATTTTATCACTTTAAAACGCTGGGTAATGCTGCATCAATAAATCCTGAATTAAGGAAATCTGCAAAGGAGCAACAGCCTTATCTTAATTAAGCAAAATCTATGGCTCCTGCCACAGCCCGGACCAGGAGCCAGTCAACCTTGGAACTGACGCTTTTTTCTGCTCTTTGATACTCCTTTTGGGGTTTTTTTAGTGTAGGAACTGGGTTTGGGGGCAGAAAAGCAGATGGCCTGGAAGTACAAGTGGCTGTGACAGAAGGGGAGGGAGATAAACATATTTGATAAAGAGTTTTTCGTGTGGTCTCTCCACTTTTAGCCCCTTTGAAGTAGAAATTGTCCCTCAAGATCCAACCATGCTCCTTCCATCCTCCTCCCAGACCCCAGGGCTGGCAGCCTGAAGCTAAAACAGATCAGCTCCTGGGCTGGGCTGTCACAAAGAACTTCAAGTGACTTGGGTGAAACGGATCTGTTTTCCTACCAATTCCTTTTTATTTGAGGCTTGGTGTTGTTTTCCTGACCCAAAAAAATTCCAGAGCTGCCTGATACTGTGTGAAGCTGGAGTGTACAGGAGGGATAAAAATTTCCCTGTAAAGGAGGGATAAAAATTTCATGTGCTCTGGCCCTTGCTGGATCCCTTGGGATACCTGGACTGCTCCTAAAACATGGGGGTCATCCTGTCTGAGCTCAGTGTTTACCAAGCTGATCACAGAATCATGGAACCATGGAATGGTTTGGGGTGGAAGGGACCTTAAAGCCTATCCAGTGCCACCTTCCCCTGTCCCAGGTTGCTCCAAGCCCTGTCCAACCTGGCCTTGGGCACCGATGTCACTCTGAATCTCCAAAACATGAAGAGATGCATTTTCAGAGATTTTATCCTTTGTTTTTCCCTTTTCCTGTTGTCTCTTGCGTTGCTGTGTTCTGCTGCATCCACAGCTGGGTTTATTTGGAGAGGAGTGGCCACTATCCATAGATAATCAGGAAATCCTGGTTTTCTGCAGCTAAAGGGCAGTGAATAAACTCAAGCTGTGCCTCACCATCCCCACGTGGGATCAGAACTTCCCAGGGAGAGGCTGCGTGGCCCAGGAGCTCTGTATTCCCTCACTCCATCATGGATTTCCAGCAGCTGCCTTGCCTGGCCCTGTTTCTCCTTAACTTCCTGATTCATTTGGGAAGGTTCAAGGAGCCTGTGTTGGGGTGAGGAAGTGACCATGCTGCTCCATCAGTGGCAGTGCCGGATTTCAGTGCTGACCACTCAAAGGCCACTCAGATCCCAGGGATTGCTTCCTTGATGGGAGGCAAAGGGAAAGTGGCAGCTGCCTCTTGTTCCACTCGGTGGATTTAACCTATTTGATGTGAATTCCTGGCGCTGTCCTGGGCTGCCTGTTCCTGTGTCCCTGCCCACGCTCCCAGTTCCATGCACAGGGTGATTTCCAGGCAGCAGAAGTGCTGGGATGCTCTGGTGTATTCAGACTCGTGACAGACGGAGCCTCCTCTGTGCCATGAGGTGGGAGAAGCCCTTCCCTGCTCCCAGGTGTTCCCGACCTGCAGGAGTGTTGGAAAAAATGATCCTTTGTTCCCATGTCCAGCTCCCAGCAGCATGGGGGTGCTCCGACCTGCATCCCAAAACGTGGGGTGGTCACCACGGAGCTTTGCTGCTCCTCTCTCCGGGCTCTGTTCCAGCTCCTCCCGTGGGAATTGCTGCCCAGTGACACAGGAGAGGCACCAGGGAGCAGGAATGGGTCATTGGCTGCTCGAGGGAGAATTCTGGGGTTATAGTGGTGTCTTGGGGTGACTCTAGGATGTGGATCCCCTAGCATGGCTCTATGCCAAAATATTCATTTTGTGCCTTTAAACTGAGCTTGAGAGGGGAGGGAAAAACAAATGAACTTTACAAAGCAGTTCCCAAGGACACAGAGATGGAGACCCCTCTGCGTTCTCCGGCTGCAGGAGCACGGAGGGAGCTCCCTGCCTGTCTCTTCCGGCAGCTCTTGGGGTTTTTTCCCTTCCATTTTTCTCCAGCGTGTTTCCTAGGACTTTGGTGGGGGTTTTTTTCCTTCCTTTTTTTCCTCTTCTGGACTGTTCCAACACCATCAGAACACATCAGGAGAACTTCTCTTCAGGCCCGGAGGGGGCCTAAGGCCACCCCCCACGGCAGCTCCGAGAAGGAGGGACCACACCTACGAGAGGACTCCAATTTCTTCCCAGGTTTTCTCGTTATAGTGAGGGGTTTTACTATTTAGCATTATTATCCTTTTCCTGTGTGTTTGTTAATAAATAGGTTTTATCTCCTTCACTATCCTTCGAGGAATATTTTTTTTCCCGAAGCTGCTGGGGGGAAGGGTGGTTGTAACCTGACTTTCTCCCAGAGGATAAATTGCTAGATTTTGGCCAAAACCGGCACCAGTGGTAACTGGAGATGAGGTCCTTGAACAAAGCTGCTGTGAATGGAAGGGGTGTCAGGAAATGCAGAACACGAGGCCTGGGAAATTTGGAATCTTGAGCTGGTGGAAGGACATGGAAGAAAGACATGAGACTTCCAAGTTTTAGTTGAGGTTTTTTTAAACATTACCAGCACAAGTATTTTTGTGATGTGTGTAATAACGAATTTCAGGGGCTCTGTAAGAGCTGATCAGGAACTCCTGGCCCAGAGCAAGGAGAAGGGTCTATTCCAGGGAAAATTGGGATCAACTCCTGCCATTTTCAGGCTCCTTCTCCTCCCCAGCCCTCACACCCACAGCAGCTCATTCCCAGCAGAGCCCGTACTGGGAGCCAGCTGATGCTCNCTTGGGATACCTGGACTGCTCCTAAAACATGGGGGTCATCCTGTCTGAGCTCAGTGTTTACCAAGCTGATCACAGAATCATGGAACCATGGAATGGTTTGGGGTGGAAGGGACCTTAAAGCCTATCCAGTGCCACCTTCCCCTGTCCCAGGTTGCTCCAAGCCCTGTCCAACCTGGCCTTGGGCACCGATGTCACTCTGAATCTCCAAAACATGAAGAGATGCATTTTCAGAGATTTTATCCTTTGTTTTTCCCTTTTCCTGTTGTCTCTTGCGTTGCTGTGTTCTGCTGCATCCACAGCTGGGTTTATTTGGAGAGGAGTGGCCACTATCCATAGATAATCAGGAAATCCTGGTTTTCTGCAGCTAAAGGGCAGTGAATAAACTCAAGCTGTGCCTCACCATCCCCACGTGGGATCAGAACTTCCCAGGGAGAGGCTGCGTGGCCCAGGAGCTCTGTATTCCCTCACTCCATCATGGATTTCCAGCAGCTGCCTTGCCTGGCCCTGTTTCTCCTTAACTTCCTGATTCATTTGGGAAGGTTCAAGGAGCCTGTGTTGGGGTGAGGAAGTGACCATGCTGCTCCATCAGTGGCAGTGCCGGATTTCAGTGCTGACCACTCAAAGGCCACTCAGATCCCAGGGATTGCTTCCTTGATGGGAGGCAAAGGGAAAGTGGCAGCTGCCTCTTGTTCCACTCGGTGGATTTAACCTATTTGATGTGAATTCCTGGCGCTGTCCTGGGCTGCCTGTTCCTGTGTCCCTGCCCACGCTCCCAGTTCCATGCACAGGGTGATTTCCAGGCAGCAGAAGTGCTGGGATGCTCTGGTGTATTCAGACTCGTGACAGACGGAGCCTCCTCTGTGCCATGAGGTGGGAGAAGCCCTTCCCTGCTCCCAGGTGTTCCCGACCTGCAGGAGTGTTGGAAAAATGATCCTTTGTTCCCATGTCCAGCTCCCAGCAGCATGGGGGTGCTCCGACCTGCATCCCAAAACGTGGGGTGGTCACCACGGAGCTTTGCTGCTCCTCTCTCCGGGCTCTGTTCCAGCTCCTCCCGTGGGAATTGCTGCCCAGTGACACAGGAGAGGCACCAGGGAGCAGGAATGGGTCATTGGCTGCTCGAGGGAGAATTCTGGGTTTACAGTGGTGTCTTGGGGTGACTCTAGGATGTGGATCCCCTAGCATGGCTCTATGCCAAAATATTCATTTTGTGCCTTTAAACTGAGCTTGAGAGGGGAGGGAAAAACAAATGAACTTTACAAAGCAGTTCCCAAGGACACAGAGATGGAGACCCCTCTGCGTTCTCCGGCTGCAGGAGCACGGAGGGAGCTCCCTGCCTGTCTCTTTCGGCAGCTCTTGGGGTTTTTTCCCTTCCATTTTTCTCCAGCGTGTTTCCTAGGACTTTGGTGGGGGTTTTTTTCCTTCCTTTTTTTCCTCTTCTGGACTGTTCCAACACCATCAGAACACATCAGGAGAACTTCTCTTCAGGCCCGGAGGGGGCCTAAGGCCACCCCCCACGGCAGCTCCGAGAAGGAGGGACCACACCTACGAGAGGACTCCAATTTCTTCCCAGGTTTTCTCGTTATAGTGAGGGGTTTTACTATTTAGCATTATTATCCTTTTCCTGTGTGTTTGTTAATAAATAGGTTTTATCTCCTTCACTNTCCTCCCCAGCCCTCACACCCACAGCAGCTCATTCCCAGCAGAGCCCGTACTGGGAGCCAGCTGATGCTCAGGTAGGATCAGGAGTCACACAAAAAGCTGGTGTGAATGAAGGGGACTTACCTCAATGCAGGACACGAGGCCTGAGGAGCTGGAAACCCTGAGCCGGTGGAAGGAAATGGAAGAGAGACACAAGGCTTCCACATTTTAGTTGAATTTTTTTTTAACTATTACCAGCAAAATATTTTTGTAATGAGTGTAATAATGAATTTTAAACCTGATTAGGGACACCTGACACATAGCAAGGAGAAGGGGCATAACATAGGGGCATAACAAGGAAAACTGGGATCAACTCCTGCCATTTTCAGGCTCCTTCTCCTCCCCAGCCTTCACACCCACAGCAGCTCACTCCCAGCAAAGCCCGTACTGGGAGCCAGCTGATGCTGGTGAGGGCAGGATCAGGATGAGGCTCCCTGGTCTGGATAAAACAATCAGGTTTGGTGGTGGAACAGTTCCCTCCTCCTCCTCCCCACTCCCCCAGACAATCAGCCACGATTACTCACTGCTGCTTCCCGCAATCAGCAGAGTACAGATGGTATCACGTTGTTGGGAGGCCACCACAGATAAGCTGTGATGAAAATTCTTTGTTACCGGTGATTTCCAGCTCGGTTCTTTTCCTTTTAAATGTTTATTCAGACAAGAAGAAAGGAACCATGGGGCTTTTTCATTTTAATTTACAAACCTCGCTGGCTCTGTGCTGTTGCCATTTAAAAGGGAGTTATGGCCAGAAAAATGATGCGATGAAAAATAAATGACCTGGGGAGCACCGTAAATTTCATCTGCTCCCTCCAAGGCTCCCTGATCGAATTTGCTCTGCTCACAGACCCAAAAGATGCCCATGCAAGGTTGCCAGGCCTGTGAAATCCATTGGAAACCGTTTTTCAAGGCTTCCTCTGGGGCTGTGCTGTGCCTGGGCTCCTGCAGGCAGGGTTGCTATGGCAGTGGGACCTGGGCATTGATGGACCAGACCCTCCCCATCCTTCTTCCAGCAGCAGCAGCATCAGACACCTCTGAAAAGGGCAAAGGAGGCTTCTTAAAAAGGGTCTGAGTGATGCCTTTTGATGGATGTCTTCTTGAATAGCTGGAAGTGGTTTTGTCCTGGTTTTCCATCTTCATTGGGTTTCACTCCCAACGGCCCAGGCTTAATTTTACCTAAAAAAAAAGTGAATTGAAAGCTGCCCATGATCCTGTCCCACAGGTTTTGTGTTGCTGAGGACAGAAACCAGTTCAGCTAAACAGAATCGGGGCCTGGCAAGCCCCAGTGGCTCCGAAAGAGCTGTCAGAGCACTCTGCTGAGGAGGAGCTGGGAATGCAGCTGGGACTGCCCAAAGCCCGGTGTGAGCTGCTGAACAGGAGCTGGGATTGCAGCTGGGACTGTCCAAAGCCCGGTGTGAGCTGCTG
>VWZQ01003212.1:0-10905 GCA_013397015.1 Myiagra hebetior
AGTCTGCTCCTCATCCCTGTCTACTTTTTCTGGGTTCTTTCAGTTTTCTTTGTTTGAGACTTTAGAACAAGAAGGCTTTAAGTACCTCTGCCCCTTCCTTGCCCCTTGTGATTACATTCCCCTGTGCATCAAATAAAGAATGGTGGTTTTCTTTGCCCCTCCTCTTTTAAATAGTGTCTTTATAAATACACATTTCAGAAGTTTCCAGATTAAGCTCTAAATTAGCTCTTGACTCTTTAATTTTCTTTTTGCTTGACCTAACAATATCTTTAATCTCTCCTTGGGTTTCCGCTCATTTTTCCAAAGGTAATACACCCTCCTTTTCTCCTGAGCTGCTGCAAATGGTCCCTGATCAGTCTGGCCGATGTTCTTCCCTGTCAGCTCATCTGTGATACACAGGACCAGCCTGTTCCTGGGCTTTCAATATTTCGTTCTTAAAACATGCCCAGTCCAGTAACTCTTTGTTACCAGAAATAATGGGTTTAATTTTCCTAACTTTGAACTTCTGCAGTCTAAGGATCTACACTGGAACTATTGAATATAGGTTCCCTTTACAGTTAGGAGGAATTTTTAAATTTACAGTAACCTTCCTATTTTAATCATATACTTAAATGTAAGTAGGTTCTTTTTATATTTCTCTGTGCTTTTCTTTTTTTTTTTTTTTTTCTGATAACACTGCAGGTAACTCAGTTGAAAGAATATAGAAATACTGTTCAAAAATACTATCATATTTATGATATCTTAACATGTCTGCACTTACACAAAAATGTATATAAGTAAAAATGAAAGTATATACAGCATCTTGCAAATACATGCAGAGGCATTTTTTGTACTGTGTTGAAAAATTCTACAACTGAAGAAAAAAAGGACATGGTATACAAAACAGTATTTGAGGTTTCAGAAGTTCAGGTATAATCAGGCAGGCTATGTTGTGCATCATTTCAAATTCAGTAATAGTTATTTAACTGGTGAGATAACATATTCGGTTCTGATCACCTGTCTTTGACTACCACTTCTTCAACTTCATTTCTTAGAAAAATAAGATATATTTTGTTTCTCTTTATTTCATTCATAGCACATTCAAGCAAAATGGGAATTGGCATCACTAGATGAGTAATCAAACAGGTGGCATCCAAAATGGTTTTTAATATGTGCCCAGTGAAGATACGAGGCAGCTGGCAGATTATTTTGCATGCCAAGTAACTCTGATGAAGAACAGCAATCTTTTCAAGACCAAAAAAAAAAAAAAATATTTTCAAAAAAAAAAAAAAAAAAAAAAAAAGAGAGGAAAAGAAAAAAAGAAAAAAAGGAACAATTTCTGCAAACAGAGGAAGATTTTTTTTCTGGAGATTAGAAGAAGCTTGGTCCTCTTGGCTAAACTTTTCAAATACTGCTCATGAGAGAGAGTCCAATTCCTGTCTTGGCCAGTCTATCTCTGTGAACTTTGAGGAACTGCATGATTTTATTGCTCAGAGCACTCTCCACAGCCTTTTCGGCATTGTTATGTCTATCTGGATTTCCAGAGTAACTCAGTCAACAGTAAAGAGTAGAGAAACACTGGATATGATTTTAACATACAAAACATAGAGGATAGAACAATGCTTTATGCAAACGGAAGATTTGGAACCAAATGTGTTTGGAAAAGAAAGAGCCCATTTCTGATTCATTTGAAGAATGACAATCCCAATTCCCTGAAGAAATATGAAAAAATTGTGTCTTTTTATACATTTTCTATATGCTGTAGAGATCAAAGTGACATCATCAGAGCAAGGAAAATTCCTGCCCTGGACCTAATATCTTCTCTAATGTTATAGAAAAAAAAAAAATGCTATCATGAGAACAATCTTCCTCCACAATCCATTACTGTAAGAAAAGGCATCCCAGAAGTGTTATCAGGAATGAAAAAATGTCATACCTTTGGACTGAGATCTCTCAGGATTTGGTTAGAATTGGAATACAAATAACTCCACAATGAGCAAATTGGAAATAACATTAAAATGACAGCCCTTCTGAGATCTATCTTGCTTTCAATATTTTTGAATAACATGGCTAATAAATTTAAATTGTCAAAAAAAATCCAAAAGTCTATTTGCAAAACCGAACACACAAAATGAAAGACTATTTCAAGCATGTTTTTACTCCGAAGGAGAACTTTAAATATATAAGTATATAAATATATATGCAGGTACATATTTTTTAGCTTTTAAAAGTACGATTCTAAAACCAAAAATGGTCCTTAAAACTTTCTTCTCAACTTTTACTTTACCTCAATCTGATTTTTGAGCCACTAAATGTCAATTGCAATACTAGCAATCACAGTTTATCTTATGGTCACAAAGTGTTTCCTTTAAAACAAAGGCCATCATAAAAACAACTTACTTAACAATTAAATGTCTTGCTTAGGAAATAATTCTAGTTTTTCAGGAAAGGTCTTATTTTTCAGTTAGTGAATTATCTTTTACTATGTTATGTAGTAGACTAAACTATGTATCCTGTCTTTTTTTTTTTAAACTTATGAAGAAGAAAAGTGCTTTCAGTATGAAACACTCCTACCTTACATATAGTTCAAACAGTACAGATACCCACACAATGGCTCTGAGAAAAGGAAATGATAAAATGATCTGCTAAATATATAAAATGGAAGCAAAAAAACCACCCAGGGCTTTTGTGTCAAGTTCTGTTGTAATTTTGTTGGCTTCATAGACCATGAAAAGCATATGTAAAAACCCTGATTTAAAGGTGACTAAAAAGTTAAGCAGCTTCTGTATCATGAACGGTTTTTATAAGGACAGTTTGGTAGATGTTCTTATCTTCAATGCTCAGCTTGTGTAGAGTTTTCATACCCTTGCATTTCTTTTCCCCAAAGACTATTAGTCAAATTCTGCTACCAAAAGGAAAGTTTTTCTTTCAGGGAATACGATGGCATCCCATGAGTAAAATGCTAACAGCCCCACCTGAGATCCCAGAGGAAGCTAAAAAAATAGTTACCCTCTGTAACACAGGAGAAAAATATATTTTAGTATCTGTGTAGCGGTTCACTGCTTATCCTTTGGAAAACTGTCAATAATCCAATAACATGCAAAGCAATGAGCAAAAAGACTTTGCTATCTGATACATTCTTCTAAACCATCTTTTCTAGACTGAACTTTTCACAGAACCTATATTTCAATACTGAAATACAACCATTTTCATGGAATATTTATTATAACACATCAGCCATCTATCTGAAAATAGTATCATTCAAACAAAGGCTGTCAGTGATCCGAGGAGAAACAAAAGTTATCAAAGACTCAATTAAATTACACTTTTTTTTGTTCAATCTGGAAAGGCACTGCCAGCTCTTGAAATAATCAGGCGTAATGAGAGGTTGCTTGACACCTTGCATGCAGATCAAGAACTCAAACACTGAACATTTTATTTAATTAAGAAACTAATCTTTACAAACCCATCTAACAATATATATTCTTTTATTTTATTTTCTCTCTGTTCTTGTCAATAATTTTTGTGTAAAACCTAACTTTCCACATTACGTTTATTATTCACTATTCTTAAAACTCACACTAAGTGTCATTAAACCTGAGGAAACATAAGCAACTTGCTTCTTCCTTTGCAGCTTCCTTCCTTAATTCTGGAGGTGAAAGGTTGGAGGAGGTGCTTTTGGCTGCCACTTTCTCATTGCATTTGAAGGCTCTAAATGTTCAAGGCTTTCTTTTCTTCTTTACATTGTTTAGTGTGTGGTTCTTTTGCGTAGCAAATTTTCATATGGAACATCACATGAAAGATGATGTTTCATCCCTCTTTGGATAGCACTACAAAAGCTTTCAGAATCTTTTCATATTTAAAAATGGCTAAGGTGCCTTTTTATTGAATATTTGAATGGATCAATGCTACTTTCTCCAAGCTAAAAATGTGATTCATTTTTGGTCCAAAAATGAAATGAGTGGACTTTGTCTGCATGTAAATGAGCAAGACAAGAAAAGAAGTGAAGGGGTTTGAGGTTTGTTTTTCCATACAGATGAAAAGACAGGACAATAAAATGGCATTTCAAAAATTTATTAAAAGCATAGGGGAAAATGGAGTGCAAGTCTCCTGGACAGATCCTACCTGAACCTGAAGCTTCACATGCTTTTTAATAGCATGTAGATTCATAACACCATCATGGACTAAACAGAATTATAGTTTATGTATTATAGCAGCACTGGGGATGGCAACCACAAGGCCCAGCACACGTCCTCAACATCTGTTAGATGTAACCTAGTGTTTGCCTCTCACAATTTCATGTTTATGAACATCATGAAGTCACAATTAAAACTGGAAATGGAGAGTAGAAACATTTTCACCCAACTTCTGCCATCTGAAAATTCTATGCCTGGTTCAGGTGTATTATCTGTTTTTTCCCTGCAGGTATAAAATCCAACTCCATTAGGAGACAGACCCACTGAACATGTGCCAACTGGCTCCAGCATGTTCTGAGTTTTGTCTGGTAGCTTGGCTTAGGTAAGTGAGTTGTAATCGATTACAGTGAAATGAAGTGAATCCATCCCTAAAGCAGGAAGAGAGAGACAGGCTCCTTAAAACAGGCTTTACTTGTAATTGACTGCCTGCACTTCTCTAGCCCTTTCAGAGAAACCTAGAACAGATTCAAGACACCTGTTTTGTTCTTCCCTGTGGGGCATTGAAATGTTAAAGACACAGCTTAGAGAAGGTTAAGAAAACTCATGCCCTGATAGGACACAGTACACAATTGCCTCAGAAAATGTGGCAAAGAAGTCAGCCGTGGATGAAGGCTTTTGTTTATAGCTGGTATTCTGTGTCTTGGGATCAGATAAAAATTTCCAGTGTGACTGTTCTGTACAGAACTGATGATCTTCCTCTCCTGCCTTTAAACAAACACCAATTTTTGCTGTATCTTATTTTGACTTCAGCTTTTTTCAATATGTTCACATTTCTGTATCCTTTCTGACTTGAACAGCAGAGCTTTCCTTAAGAGCAGAAGAAGCTGAGTTATTTAGTGCCACACTCAGAGCTCAGAAGCACCGATATAAATTCAAACTAAGCCACCAACATCAGCAGGGTTACTCTGAGTCACTGTGAGGTGTACTGGTGCTCTACGTCTAATTACAAAAACACACCCTGGTTGGGTTGCAGTTGGTTTTATGGGGAACAAAAATATGTCTTATTCTTTCTACCGAAGCAGTGTAATAAAAACAGGATTATTAGAACTGTGTCAAGGTGTCTGAGAACCTGAATTTGGGCCCTGAAAAATTTTGTCTGGTGTCACTCAATTATTAATAAAAACTATCCAGCTGAGGAATGCTACTTAAATCATAGGTAGGTGAAGGCTCTGGAGAGTAGTTGGTCTTGTCAAAACATGTAGCAGTCATGATGATTGCAAATGGTAGAGACTTTTTCTGATAAAGATCAGTAGGAGAACTGGCAACACTCAAATTCAGCTTCTGCACTGACTGAGTGATTTGTGAGGCCATGTCTCTGCTGGAGGTGGGTTGTTCAAGTAATCTATTAGGAACTTCCAGTCATTTCTCCCTAAAATCCAGCTTTTTCCCTCCTGAAAAGCTTCATGGACAGTTGCTACTCTTCCTCAGCTGCACATTTCCTCATCTATGCTCCATGTTTATTGCTCAAGGCCAAACACAGAAGATGGTAGAAGGGGTCTGGAAGTTCTAGTAACCCCACCAAACAGAAAGGAGAAGAGACAATCCTTCCTCTTTCTTGTCCTTGTCCATGCCATGTCTCCAAAACAGGGATCCAAAAGCCAACTTCTATATAATCCCTGTAACTGTAGCAGGAAGACTTTTTCCCCTGCAGTGTATTATATTAAGATGAACAAGTATTCAGAGAGCAGTAGGGCCCATATTTGTCTTCATTTTTCATTCCAGAAATATTTATCTAAAATCTGACCCTTAAATTACTGATATTATATAGCAGGTATCTTTTGTACAAAACCTGCTTCTGTATCTTAAAATTCACTATGAGGGAATTTAAATAGCTATATAAATATCTTGAGATTGACATTTTACTTTTAATGCATGCTCTGAAACAAAATAAATTCTATTCTGTAACAGAAATGTTTAGGATTTAACACTTTGAAATAGTACGTTCCTTCAAAATATCCTTTGACTAGTATTGTATTAAAACTGGCAAAAAGATTTTTTTTGCAGAATTAAAGCATTTAATTTGAAGAAAGTACTTCCTTTACATTTGAATTTCTTAAAATAATATTATTTTTAGCTGTAACTTTCACTTTTATTTTTGAGTTATTGGTGAATCAAAAAATTATTCTTTTACTCCTTGTATTCACAAGACTTGATTACTAGATATTGCTATAAAAATTAAAAAATAAAACTAGTATTTCTGCTTAAGATATTATAAGATCCAGAAACCAGGCAGGCCTCTCATGAGCCAGTGTTATTTGGGGGTTTTTTAAGTTCACTGGAATTTTTCTGTTTGATGTATTTTCACTGAGCCTTTTAAGTAGTTGCCCCTGTCACATGCAAGCCTTACCTGCTCAAGATCTTCAAAGCATTTTCAGCTATAAAACCATACCCCTTTCTCTATTTTAACGTTTTTTATTGGTGATCATTGGTAAGTAGATTGTAATAGAAAAAACACAAAGATAATTCTCCACTGTTACAATGCACATCTTTAACCTTGAGATGTTAGAAGAATAAAAGAGTAAGAAAAGAATAATCACATTTTCTTGGAAGGAATTTGTTCATTTACAGCTGTAGTCTGAGATTTGCCAAGATGATGATTCAGCTGGTGGGATGGAATGTGATAAGAAATGATAATAAACTGGCTGTAGGCCAAACCCATAAAAACAAGGTAGAAAATTTCCACAGCACTACATTTCTGAGACAGACATATGCATAATGCTTTAGACTACATGTAAACATTTATTGATACTGGTATCCAGTAATCAATAATTCTCAAAAACGGAAGCATTTTCAGCAGAGATATTCAAGCTATAACTAAATTTAATTTTTACTATATGGTTATCCTTAAGGATACCTTAAAGATAAATTGTGAACTGTTTCTTCAGGAGCTATTCGCAAATATAAATAACTAAGTAAGTAAGTAAGTAAGTAAGTAAAAGAACAAATAAATAAATAAATAATGTGACTCCTCCTGTTGATTTCCACAGGTGGCTTTGCAGTGCCAGAGCACGATGCCGTGACCTTCCAAAAGCGTCTCCTTAGCGAAGCTACTCGGCAGGGCACCCACACTCACACACGTGTGCACACACACACAGACACACAGACAGCTCCAGTAATATGGGTCGATGGCAATGAGGCAGGAAGGGTCTCCGTGGAGAGTTCCACAGATGAAGGCTTATTGCAGCCACACTGTGAAGGTACCCAGGGAGGAAGACAAAAAACAAGGGAGAGTCCAGGTTTAAGTACAGGAGTGGGCCTAAGCATCAGAGACCAATGATCTTGAGGGCATGAGGGCAGAACAAAGGCGGGATTAGGGAATGGGAGCCAGTGGGGAAGCTCAGGGAGAGTGGCAATGGGGCAAGGGCCAATGGGGGGAACCTGGAGTGGAGAACTTTCTAGGGCATGAAACATACAAGGTAGCAATGAGGTGGGGAGGCCACAGGCCAAGCAGGGAAGTAGAAGTGGGGTACATTACCCTAACAGAACAGAGTGTACTGGGAGAAGCTTCTTTTCTCACCCTAACCTAGGGAAGTTCTCTCAATACTAGGGATGTTCCTAGCAGTGGACTCTCTTTGTCCCTTGTATTGTAGGCATACCGGCCACCACATGCTCCTAACTTCAGTGCATCTGGGACTAAGAGAAGAGCAGATGAGTATGGGAAGATTATTTAAAATGGTAAGATTATTTTTAAAGGGAGTTTCCTCTTTTTCTTTCCCTGGCTGGTTTTCGTCTGCTATCCTGGACTCAATTTTTCTGTTCCTGTAACACAGAACACATCTGTAGCCCCATTTCACAATATACCCAAGACACTTGTGTTGGGAGAGTTTGACTTTGAGTGGAAGAGCTCTGGGTGGTTAGCCAGGATTTCACAGTGCCAAGTGGATGATCTTGAAATGGAGTGGGATGAATAATGGGTATCACAGACCTTGTTTGTTTTTATCATCAGTATGGAATGACAAAGGACTAAAATCTATTTTTGCCTTTTTCTTAATCACTTCATACTTACTGCTGCCTAACACTTGTAGGAAGGGTGTACCTCCTGATGTTTTCCATGATAGGCAAAGTACCTGAACATAAACTGCTTTTACACTGGATGTGCCACAGTATTTATTTAATCCTTATTCATTACTGCAGATGTTGCTTCTTATCCTTCAGTGAGATCTATTCTCTTGCAGTTGCTGTGGAATATGTTAGCACAGCTGTGATTTTCTTTGATTTTCTCCAAATATTCCCCCAAACTAAACGCACTGTCATGAATCCTGGTTTAGTTCATCCAAAACATGAATCCTGTTTTGCTGACTACACATTTTGTCACAAATGAGTTGTTCAGGTTGCTTAAAGAAATCACTGGCAAAGGTATCAGGAAAAGTAGGTCTAATAAAATCTGTAAAAGGACAACAAAATTCAGTGGCAAGGTTCACTCTGCTCCCTACTACATGGATGAAACATACAGAGGAAAATCAGATGAGAATGAATTTTAAATGATTGATGCCGAGGCTGGGGATATTAAGGGTAAGGATGGAAAGGGTGAGGGTGAAAAGGGATAAAAGAGAACCTTCCATTGAGTCAGAAGTTTCAGAGTGGACCCTCTTGTCAGACTTGACCAATGGTTTCTGTCTAAAGGATTTAGCAGCACTTAATCAATTTACTAAGTTAACTTTTTATAAAATGATCTATTTTATGATAGAATTTACTACAATTACAACAGTGACTTAATTAGACATCTGAGAGGGCAATATTTATGCTATACATGCTATAAGAGATTTAATTCAATTCACATACAAACATAAAGAAGGTACAAAGGTATATTGTGAAAAATTCCCCTCAAGTTCATGGAAATACTCACATCAGGTGCCTTTGCATCTCTCAACAGGCCTAGGATTAATGAGCTTCAAGGACTTGGGGTATCAGCCCAGGCCCCATCAGCAACTTTTGGCGATGGTCCACCAAGTATCTCAAATTCAAGGATTTGCAAGTTCTGAGAGTTGTCCCACTCAGAGGGAGGTGCTGGCACAGCCTCCTGTGGTCCAGGAGACCTTGAAGAGCCTCACTTAGGGCCACTTTTTATAGGATCACAAAAGTATGGGGTTTAGTAATCAATAAACTTCTATCCTCAGGTTGATAATCACTGGAGTTTCTAAAATATTTGGAATTTTTTTCCAAAATTCCTGTAACAATGGGACCAGAGTTTCCAAAACTCCAGGTATAATAGTATTGTTCCACTCAGTCTTTGATTAAGGAAGGGAATGCTCCAAGACTGTCAGGGGATGACTGATTATGCTCTCCCTCACTCTTCACTCAGTATTGCTCCCACCTTGGCCATGCAAGAGTTCCTGGTATGACCAAAGGACAGTTTACTGCCCAGCTCATTGCACAAAGGTTAAGGAGTAATGGGAGTTCTTGAGATCCTATTTTTATCCCCATCCCACTGTTAGAGAGTGATGAGTGGCTCAGTTACTGGCTGGGGTTAAACCACAAAAATGGGGTTAAATCACCCTGACATTCTTGTATTCACAAAATCTCTAAATCTTCAAAAAGTGTTAAAACCTGGCTCTGCAGTGGAATGCTGTATTTCCAGAGCTTCTAGCAAATCTCCAGGAAGATGTCATAGTTGTTTCCCAGGACTGCACACAGAAAAGGAGGCATAGTACTTTACCTAAGAATTACTACTTAGTGTCACTAACCATAGGCAGGAAATTCAGCAGTTGAAGACCATAGGGACCTATAGCTCAGAACATGAGTAGACTCAGTCTGCATCTCCTCAGACAATCAGTAAAAGTTCTGCCTGAAAAAAGCTACACAGAGGCATTCATCCTTTGATGCATGGTGAAATCACATCCCCATCCATTTAATATCGACCATGTTGATTTATTATCATTTTAGTTTCCTGAGATAGAGATACTGTACACAACAAAACCTAATGCTTCAAAGAAGTCTAAAAATATTGCAGCAATGATATTACCTTTATCAATTCAATCATCAAAAGATTAGTGGAATCATCAAAGGCATCCACAGGGAGTTTCTTTGTCCTGGTTCATTGAATTTTTTGTGTGTTCTGGAGACCCAGCTGTGAATTATCATTAATGTGGCAGGGGAAAACCATTTACACTTCTTTAAGCAATCTTACAGTCTTTTATTTTTCTTCTCTTACCACCCCTTTCTCATTTTTGCTTGTTTTTGTTTTAGTCTGTTCTTTTCTTTAAAAAGTGATGAGTTCCCTGCTGCTTTCATTATTGATTGACAAGAGGCCCATGCACCAGTGAAAGCCAGAAAGCAAAGCTGCTGAAAGGTGTTTCTGAGTATTGTTTTCTTTAATGATGTGGAGCAGCACTGAAAATAATGTCACCCTCTTCACACTCATTGGAATCCAGCCTGAAATACTGTGCATGATTAAAAGTCATAAGGGATGTTGTTTACTTTGATGTAGTATTGTCTGTGTCTATAAATTAAAAGCATCAGCATTGTGTACTTTTCAACACTCATTTTTTAACTTCCTCCTGAGCACACAGGCAGTTTTTTTGTTTCACAATGGTATAACAGTATAATCTTTCTGTTATGTTGGTAATGAAAAAACACACTGCCTATTACCAGCCTTATTTTTAGATTATATTTATTAATATGACTTCCACATGGAGTTCTAAGGTCCTGACAACCAGGGGGAAAAAAGTTAAGAGAGGGATTTTTACTTATTTGTGGGGTATGCTTTTAGCTGAATGATTAATTTTTTTTT
>VWZQ01003212.1:14384-42400 GCA_013397015.1 Myiagra hebetior
AGTTGTAAAGAGTGATAAGGTCACCTCTGAGTCTCCTTTTCTCCAGGCTAAACGACCCCAGCTCCCTCAGTTGTTCCTCATCGGGCTTGTGTTCCAAGCCCCTTACCATCCTTGTTGCCCTCCTCTTGACACGTTCAAGAGTCTCAGCGTCCTTCCTGAACTGAGGGGTCCAGAACTGGACACAGTACTCGAGGTGTGGCCTCACCAGTGCCAAGTACAGGGGAAGAATGATTTCCCTGGTCCTGTTGGCCACATTGTTTTTAGTGCAGGCCAGGATGCCACTGGCCTTCTTGGCCACCAGGGCACACTGCTGACTCATATTCAGTCAGCTGTTGACCAGTACCCCCAAGTCTCTTTCTGCCTGGGCACTGTCCAGCCACACCGCCCACCCCCAGCCTATAATGTTGCAGGGGGTTATTATGGCCAAAATGCAGGTCTCAGGAGTTGGACTAATTAAACTTTATCCTATTGGACTCTGCCCATCCATCCAACCATTCCAGGTCTTTCTGCAGAGCTCTCCTACCTTCCGACAGATCAGCACACGGCCCCAGCTTAGAGTTGTTCGCGAGTTTACTTATGAAAGACTCAATACCCTCATCCATGTCATCATTGAACAGAACTGGCCCCAGCACAGACTCCTGAGGGACACCACCAGTGACTGGCTGCCAGCTGGATGCAGCACTGTTCACCACCACTCTCTGGGCCTGGCCAACCAGCCAGTTCTTAACCCAGCAAAGAGCAATGTTGCACCAACTTGTTCACCATTAAACCATATCTTTAAGTGCCAAGTCCACAGTTTGTTTGAACACTTCCAGGGATGGTGACTCCACTGCTTCTCTGGGAAGTTTGTCACAATAATTTAAAGCCTTTTGTGTTCAGAAACTTTTCCTATTATCCAATCTAAACCTCCCCTGGTGCAACTTGAGGCCATTTCCTCTTGTTCTGTCACTTGTTACCTGGGAGACGGTCCCCCATGTGGCTACAACCACTTTTCAAGTACTTCTAGAGAGTGGTAAGATACCCCCTGAGCCTCCTCTTCTCCAGGCTAAATATCCCCAGATTCATCATCCTCTCCTCACAAGACTTGTTCTCTGTCCCCTTCACCAGTGTTATGAAACGGAGGTTTGCCTCGGAGTTCCTCAGCCCAAATCCTGAGTAATTTTACAGAAAAAACCTTGAGTCTGCATCAAGCACAGGTTTTGGAGCATACAAGATAGAAATTATCTACAGTGCATTCAAACAGCTGATCTGGTAGGTCAGTGAAGGAATAAAGCCCCAGAACATCTTTCAAAAGCTGAATATGGTCAGTTAGAGTTGAACACTGAAGTAGGGTCCATAAGAAAGATTAGAGGAAGCAAGAGCCCTCAGGGTAAGTTAAAAAATTAGTTGGAAGTTCTCATTCCTCTCCAGCATAGATATTACAGTCCAAGTACTCACTTGAACCCCTTGTCTAGTCCCTTGAAGATTAGACTTCAGCTCCAGAGGACCTGGCCTCCCTCATCACTGCCTAGGTACATCTCCACCAGCAGACTGTCTTCTTGTTGAAACTGTTTTTTGTTTCCTGTGTTATTTAAAAAATGCTGCATAAAAAACACTGAGTAGACATGAAAATCCTTGAGAAACAGAGTGGTAGAAAATTGTGTAGCTACTTTTGAAAGGAGGAGAGCAAGGATTTTAAGGTAGTAAAGCTCACCATCAGGATTATTTAACTGAATTAACAATTTCTCATAGAAATAAGTTCATCTATTCAGGAGTACTTAAAGTGTTTTCTGGGTATAACATAGTAAATCATATTTCAACAAGAACATATGCTGTATCTTAAACTTTGGTACGTTACTGGAGTATTCTTCCCTGCCTGAATTTACTGACTCCAGTAAATGATTTTACATTGACGCTATGAAACGAGCTAAAATAATTAGCTGGGTTTTAAGAACTAAAATTCCAAAGGAACCAAGCAATTTCCCCCCATTTTCCTGAGGTAATTTATTCATTTCCAGATGACCAGCTTTTGGACAGTAAAATGACTTACATCATCCCAATTTTGCTACTTGACCATATATTCAGATATACATTGCCAGTACTGATTTTGCTGCACTGGGTTGCTCAGTGTCATCATAACTCATGCTGTGTGTGGCATTGTACAAATAAATGCGTCCCACTATGGCTACAGATTAGCATTGACTTGAAAAACTCAAGAAAACTTCATCTTTAAGGAAATACGAACTGACTGCTTTGACTTTCCTCAAAACTCAATTCACCATCAAAACATAAGACTTTACGAACTCTTGTTTTTCTCTGTCTCTTTGTTGAGTCTGTTTTGTCTGACATATTATACAGAGACAAGAACAGAGAATTTCCACTTGAATTTTCCACTTCGTTTGGTGTTTGCCCTTTTGTTTTCCACTACCCAAATGACTTATTTATTTATTTGTTTACTTACTTCTTTATGGGAATAAGCAAAACAGTGGAGTCAATGTTAAAAAAAGGGGTGGCAACACAGTGTTTTATTATTTTGTTTATTTCTCACTACTCAAATGCCTTTTAATTGGCAGTAAATTAAATTACTTTCTGACAGGTTAAATCTGTTTTGCACACAGCAGTATCTATTAAACAATCAACCTGTCTTCCATCCACTTTTCTTCCTCTGTCCTGTTAGAGGGGGTGGAGGTGAGGGGGAGGAGTGAGCAGCTGAGTGTGCATTTGACAACTGACCAAGGCTAACCCTCCATGATTCCCTGATAGTGTGGGGAAGTGGGAAGTTTGGGAGACCCTGGTAACAATGGCAGAAGTTTCTGTTCACTTTGTTAAGTGGATGTTCCCTTCCCTTTTTTTAAGATGATTATTATAGTAGTGTTAGGAAAGTATATGTTTTCTAGTCACTGGGAATTCCTGTAGAGAACTGAATCAGGTATTTTTTGCCCTTTTCCAAGTACATTAACTTTTCCCAGTTTACTTGGACATGGAAATACTACCTAGTAATTGGCTTCCAAGAGAAATAACCTGGCCTTGCTGAACACTAAAGATTAAGTATCTTCGTGATAAGCATGAATTTAGAATCTCTGTTGCTATCGATGAAGTTTGACATTGAAGAGAATATCACTGAAGAAAACTGATCATATTAAATTTTCTTGCCTCGTGGGTGAACCATTTTATAGCCAGGAAGTATCTCTTGAGAGAGAAGTGGTTCATAACAGGTAGGATGAAGCTCTTGTTTGTTTTACTGTGTATGTAATCTCCTGCAGTGGCAGAGTATCAGAAATACTTACAAATGGTGTAGACTGGTGTAGATGATAAATAACTTGCTTTTGCAGGGTTTTGCACAGGATCAGACATACACACACACACACACATTCATATGCATCCAGGAACACTCAGGCTAAAACCAGGCACTCCCAAGAGATCAAGAAACTTCATTTTATATTACTAAATCCCATTATCAGAAATGAGAGCGCCATGGAAAATAGTAAGTAATATTAATTATTCTTTTTCTGTTTTTAGGGGGTGTGAGTTGATTTTTTTATAGGATATAGAACTGTATCATTGTGTGATTTTGCAGGGTGCTGATTTTACTGGTGACTTCATTATGGATAAATGGAAGAAAAGTGAATGTAATCCAACCTGTAAACCACAGGAGCAGGCTCAGAACATACTGTGTTGTTTTAACAGTGAGTTTCTTTGTGTGGTCAAGAAAACTGTGTTGCCTCTCACTTCTTGTCTGGTGATTCTGCAATTCTGCCTTAGATTTGTCCAAAGCCTTGTGTATTGGAGCCGAGTGGTTCAAGGCACTGCAAATACAGGTAATTAGTAGACAGAAAGTAAATGCATTTTCATGATTTTAAAGAAATAGGAAATCACAAAACAATGATTGCTCTTTTGATTTCTGGTCAATTTCTGAATATACTCTGAAACAGGCAGCCTGAATCAAGGTCTTCCACATATCCAAAGTTAATTTTATTCATAGTACCTAGTATGGGTTTGGATTTATGCTGAAAACATTGCTCATAACACAGGGATGTTTTCATTACTGCTGAGCAGTCTCTACTTAGAGCGAGTCAAGACCTTTCCTGCTCCACACCCCAACCCATCAGTGAGAGGACTGGGGGTACACATGGAGTTGGGAGGGGACACAGCCAGGACAGCTGACCCTGACTGACCCTGAGGAATATCCCATACCATATGGCATTATGCTCAGCATAAAAACTGTCAAAAGAAGAAGGAAAAGGGGTACACCATTGGGCAAAATAGAGCCCTGCTGTCATGAAAATGTCTGAACACCTGCCTGCCCATGGGAAGTGATGGATGAATTCCTTATCTTGCTTTGCTGGCATGTAAAGCTTTCGCTTTACCTGTTAAACTGTCTTTATTTAAACCCACAAGTTTTCTCACTTTTATTCTTCCTATTCCCTCCCCCTTCCCTTGGGAGGATGTGAACAAGTGGCTGTGTGGGGCTGAGCTGCCAGCTGGGGCTAAACCACAGCATCACCGTCTCAGAATTTGACAGCTCCACTGAGCTGATCACTCTAGGCTATCCTTGTTCTAATTGGAGAAATAAATACATGTATTCTAGGAAGAATTCAACTGTACCTTTACCGGACCAATTTCTATCAAATAAATATAAGGAGATCATAAGTAACTTAAATATAGATATGTAGACCCATAAAGGAGAAAAATCATTTGATGAAATGCATCAAAGTAGTGCAAGAGCAGTGTAGACTCCTTAATTGCTAGGTTATAAAATTATCATCTCTAAGATCAATGCAAGCTACATTATTCCAAATCAAACATCTTTAAAAGTGAGACTGGAGATTTATTCTAGAGCAGGGCATTCTCATAGAAGATGTGGTACCTGGGTTTTAGCACAAAGATTATCTGTTTGAATACATGAATTTCAAGTAAAGGAAACACATCTCCCTGAAAAATTGGTATGTCAGTTTACAGTCACTTCTGTATTTTGTGAACACTATATAACAAAGAGAGGATTCACAATCATATCCTGTACAGTTCATTCTGTGGCACTATAAGGCTGCTTCTTAGGCTGGTGGTTCACAGCTCCAGCTGCTGCATGAAATAAAAGTGTGATCAGCTACGAGTCTCATGTTTTCATTGCAGATATTCTGAACTGAACAACTTCATGTACTAACTTTGGAAGCAAAACAGTTTTCAGAGTGTGATTATGAAATGAAAACAATGTGAGAGAAAATCTAGCTGGCAAAAGCTATGAAAAGCCTCAGAAATATCTATTGATGGCCAGCATTCACATCTATGCCTGGTTTTCTGCCTCTCCAGTCCTGACATGGATCTCCTGCTCTGACTTTCTGGCTTTACCTGAGCCATCTTGTGGCTATGAATTTGCTGGATGATCCCTGAACTGTGTCTGAGCCTGATTTGCTGCCTCTGGCTCCCATGTGAGGGAGGTCCATGCTCCCACTCACTCCTGTGCTTGACTCCTGGCTCACCATCCCTTGTGGCAGGCACCACTATTCCCAGACATAAAGCACACGTCCTCATGAGAAAGTAAAGCACTTGGGGGATCACTATGCCAGATAACATCCAGATGTCAACATTATATTATGTATGCTGCTCTATAATGAGGAATGATCTTCACACGCTTGACTTAAACTGAGAACTTTACATCTACTTTGCCTCATGGGACATGGGGGCCTGTAGAAATATGGTTTTATTTTCCATCATGTGGATTTGCTTTAGTGGGTTTTTTCCCCATGTGAAACATTGATCATTAGCTTAAACCTGGTACCAAGACATTTTTCTTAAATCTCAAGATGGAATCTTAAATTCCATCAGAAGAAATCCTGTCATAAATATTGAGTAGCCATAGTTGAATATGATATTCATCTTGGCTGGGGAAGAGCTGGTTAAAGATTTGTCTGTCACAACATGTAGACAGTAGATAAAAATAATCTCACACCAGCATCTTTGACATGTTTTTGAAGAAATGTGTTTCAATTGTCTATATAAAATATCATTACAAAAAAATTAAAACACACTGAAAAACTTTTCTGGGAGATGAGTACTGGGTCAAAGGCTGCTTCACATTTTATGCCATTTTTATGTGGGACCTGGTTTACCAGTATTTTAAAGAAAGCTGCCAATCATAATCTTGTTCTTTTCCATGAAAAAGTACTGGATTAATCAAGGGAATCTGTTTAGAGACTTCTATAGAAGGTCACAAGACATGAAAAGGGAGATTATAATGATGGTGGACAGGCACAGTTGGCTCATGAATATATGAAAGTTGGATAATGAAAAAATAGAGAATCATAGAATTATGGAATCATAGAACTATTTAGGTTGGAAAAGATCTCTAAGATCATTGAATAAAACCATTAGCCCAGCAGTGCCAATTCCACTACTAAACCATGCCCCCAAGTCCCACATCACACATCCTTCAAGTGATGGTCACTCAACCATTTCCCTGGGCAGCGTCTTCCAGTGCTTGACCAGCCAGTGTAGATCAAATGAAAATACCACACTCAGCAAAGATCACGGTTAGGAAGTACACTCAAACGCTTCTAAAAGCGCATTTGGAACTTTTTCAAGCAGTTTAGATGTTCAAAAACTGAAAATGTTGAAAATCTGTCCAAGTGGAGAGGTGAAAATGTGGACTAGACTTCCTCCTTTTCATTCTGTTAAACCACGTTCTGTTTGTTGAATTCCTCCTCAGCTGGGAGGGTTTGCAATTCTGGAGATAAAATGCAGTACTATTTTAGAAAGACCTAAGTGGGTGGGGAGTTTAAAGCCCTTTCATAACTCTCTTCCCTCTCCTTCTAAATTTGCTCCTGGCTTGGTGTAATATATATCTGGCTCTCTAGTTTTGTACTCAGTATGGGTATGTGACACAGAATCACCACCATTATAGGCCTTTTTTTGTACCCAGTAATGTGAATGTGACACAGAATCACCACCGTTACAGACCTTTTTTTTTGTTTTCCACTTTCAGAATAAAGTGGTGGACACCTTATCTCTAGAGATACCTCTCCCAGAAGAAAAGTGGGCACACTACCACACTGTCAGGGTTCAAAAGGTTTGTTTTTTTAATCTTCAACAGGAAAATTACACATCTGGAAAACTAGATTGAATGGTAATTTGCCCTGCTTGAAGGAAAATAGATGAGAAAAAACGAGATCTTTAGAAAAATGTCCTGAATTACAGGAAAAAAAATCCTCTGGCTGAAAGTTAAATCCTTATCCCAGTTTCATGTGTTTTCACTGAGAAATTTCTTTGAGATAGGCTTCAATAGTAAATTATGTCACTCCTGTAGTTTCCACTTCTTCATTTGGAAACGTGTAAGAGGTTTGCATTCTCATAAGCAATTAACATTTTCAAGTAATCAGTTTGATGGATTGAGTTTTCCAGATGTGATGGTAAGCATCCATTTGAAAACCAAAAGCATGCCAGAAAACTAAGATACCTAAAAAAGACTACCTTCAAATTAAAGTCTAGACCATTTGAGTTATGAAATTATAAAAGTTTAGCATCAATTCTTCTTTGGTGATCATTTACACAGTACAATTATTTACATCAGTGTGGTGTAAATGAATAGCTCATAATGAAACAGCTTCCTTTTGAGTCAGCAGAATTAACAATGGTTTCAAATGCCCTAAAATCTTTTTCTTCAGAGAGTGATGGAAAGACAGGAGAAAAAAATTCACATTTTGTAATCTATAAAACTGGTTTTAGCTTTTTTATAGGTACAGTTTTGCTCTCTTGAGCGTTGATTTTGCAGCAGATCTGACGGGAATAGGCAAAGTGAGAAGAGTTCAGCTGAGCAGAGGAGAAGCCATTTCACTGGCTCTTTCCAGTTCTCGGTTTGGATTTCACTTTGTAACAGAAAAAGATGAAATTTTCAGAGCCGAAGAGGATTTTGTGAAAAACAAATGCTTGGGTTCTAGTTTACCTCAATCTGAATCACACAGGCAGGGTCTTGGAGCCAAAGTTTTCTGTCCCAGCTGATCACCCTGCTTATTTCAGATATTACTTTCCTGATACATCCTGCTCATTGTATGCAAAGGCATAGACAGATTGTGTGTGTGAGCAATATATATATATATATATGTGTGTGTGTATAAATAGGCATTTTTTCCCCAGAAGCTTTTTGTAAACAAAATCAGTGAAAGAGTAACAGAATTATTCCTGCTACTCTTACTAACAAACTCTAACAGCTTAAAAAACAGAAGGGAGGGAAAAAAAAAGGCAATTTCATGTTTAATATTTTTTAATGATATTTTACAATTTCAAAAATCCGTAATACTGGCAAGTTTTCTTCTCAGCGCATATGGATCCCTCATGTCCACATTGTCTCAACTTCAGATAATGTCAGTTCCAAGTAAAAGGCTGTGCCACATCCAAATGGATGATGGGTTTTCATGTTTTCCTCACCTCTCAGTTGTTCCATGGCAATTTGGCCTGCCAGGGCATGAGGTTTACAATACTTTAAAAATATTAAATGGGACATGGTACCACAGTCCATCTCCACAGCTGTACAGGCAGCACTCTGCTCTGCAGCAGCACTCTGCTCTACACTGCCTTTTGTTAGAAAATGAATGAAGTTCAAGGTCTTGCATGTTTTCTTCAAAGTATTCCTGCTCTTGGCTTAGGATACTTAAGGAAAAAAAAGTCACCTAAATCTTTGAGATGAAGAATTTGGTTGACAGTTTTAGTCCCTTGGTGCAAGGAACTGTCTGCAGGTGCAGGAGAGCAAATGAGAGAAAAATGGAATATTTTCAGGGGGCAGTCCAAGGCTGAGAAGTAATTCACTTCAGGAACTTGGAACTGTCATAAGTGTCACCACTTCTCACTCTAAGTGCTTTCTCTAACAATACCTGGCAACGTGCATCTGAAGAAAAGGAGAATGCAAAGCAAAATAAGTCACGTCATTACAGGTATTTCTTTCCCAGGGGGTGATGGAGAAAAAAAATCAAGAGCTGAGAGTTGTTTGTCATATCATTTAAAACACTGTGGAAAACCATTGGATACTAGAAAGATGGTCTGAAAGAATAAGAATAAGAATAAAAGAACAAGAATAGAATAGAATAGAATAGAATAGAATAGAATAGAATAGAATAGAATAGAATAGAATAGAATAGAATAGAATAGAATAGAATAGAATAGAATAGAATAGAATAGAATAGAATAGAATAGAATAGAATAGAATAGAATAGAATAGAATAGAATAGAATAGAATAGAATAGAATAGAATAGAATAGAATAGAATAGAATAGAATAGAATAGAATAGAATAGAATAGAATAGAATAGAATAGAATAGAATAGAATAGAATAGAATAGAATAGAATAGAATAGAATAGAATAGAATAGAATAGAATAGAATAGAATAGAATAGAATAGAATAGAATAGAATAGAATAGAATAGAATAGAATAGAATAGAATAGAATAGAATAGAATAGAATAGAATAGAATAGAATAGAATAGAATAGAATAGAATAGAATAGAATAGAATAGAATAGAATAGAATAGAATAGAATAGAATAGAATAGAATAGAATAGAATAGAATAGAATAGAATAGAATAGAATAGAATAGAATAGAATAGAATAGAATAGAATAGAATAGAATAGAATAGAATAGAATAGAATAGAATAGAATAGAATAGAATAGAATAGAATAGAATAGAATAGAATAGAATAGAATAGAATAGGACAGAACTGAGCAGAACTGAATTTTCAGATGGAGTTTAATTGAATCTATTGAAAGGTTGCTATCTTGTGTGCAGGAAGATAAACATTCTATTTATTGTACCTAAATCCTTGTACCTGAAGGCGGAACATGCACTGGCAGCACTCCATAATGGGTGATTTCTTTGATATTATTCAGTATTTTCTTGTGTTCTCCAGTCTGTCCATGTGCAGCCACCTGGAACCACATGCCTTATTCCATACTATAATTTCTTTGAAGTGATTTTGTGTTTTTTCAGGCACTTGTAGAAAGCCCAGTTCAATAAGCTTTTGTTTCTGCAGTGGAATCACTCAGTTCTACCACAGTAGAAGAGCTATGGCTGCTAAAAGCTGTCAACGCATATTTTGTGTTCTTTGCTGTAGTACATAAAGGGAAGAGAGTTGAACGAGGTCAGTGTAGAGTTCAGTAGGACTCGGGTGTGACCTGTTCCGATCGAAAATGTTTACCTCCTCCCATCTGAAATAAATTTGGACTCTTTCCTGATGTAGCTCCACTGCTGTCTCTGTCTGTTAACAAATACAAGACTCATTGTCTTGTTCCTTGTCTACTTTCTCAGTGTTTGCAGTGTTTGTTTTGGAGCTTTTTTCCATGCTTTCTTCCTGACTAATGAGCTACAGTTTTTTAATTCCTTTGCCCACATGTATTTCTAGCTTTTTTCCTCATTTTAAACACAATAGTTAGGACAATGAGAATATTTTTTTTAAAATTCTATCACAATTTCTATGGTGCATGGGCACAAAATTTTTTGGGGGGGTGTTTTTTGGGGTTTTTTTGGTTGGTTTTTTTTTTTGGTTGTTTTTTCAGACAGATCTGAAATTACTAAACATGCAAGTCTGCCTGAGAGGAAGGGGTGGGGAGAGGGGAAATTTGGAGTCACTCAGCTTGCTGCTTGACTTTTGATTCAGTTTACCTGATGTCTGTTGCTGTGCTAGATAGGTGTTGGAGTCAAGAAAACTAAACATATCTAAAAGTGAAAAGCATTTTTATGAGCCATTTTTTTGGTTTGTCCGCAACACTGCAACTCTGGTCTGCACTCACAAGCTGAAGAGGAAGAAAGAAAATTCCCTATCAAATCCCTAACGTTTAACTCAGTAAATTTATTTCCTGGACAAAAGCTGAGGAAATAAATGTAGTGTTGAGAGCGGGCATAGTGCTTTCTGTGCTCACATTGTCCTTCTCAGTCTGTAAGGTGAACTCCATGGCTGAGGCACAGCAGCGGCATAGAAGGGATGAAGGGGCCACTCTTTGCCAGCTCCTGTACCCAGCCCTCCCTAAAATAAGTACAGTGGTGAAGCACAGGGAGTTCAGAGCAGATTGCAGTGAAGCAAACCTGTCAGGGGTAGGGGAATACAGGTAATAGAAGACATGCAGGTACTAAAGCTGGTCATGAAGTGGCAGAGAAAAGATGTTGTAGGACAAATTATAGAAGTACTTTGTGCTACTGCAAAGCAATATCCTTGTCATGCATTCTTTCTTTTGCTGTGTTTGCATGAGGAATATTTTGCTTTCTGTATTTCACTCAGAACAATTAACATCAAAACAGAACACAGTAGTGTCCTGAGCAAGTTTGCTGAGTATATGCAATGTGGGGAGGCCCAGCACCTGCCGCAGTCATTAGCTTTCTCCTATTTTGTTAGCTCTTGAGTAGGTGTATTTGGCTTTTGGCAAGATGTGGATGGGGTGCAAATGTAGCAGACAACAGAAAATACATTATCAATAATTTACAATTGTGCATGACCCCCTTTTTAGCACGAGTTAAACATTAAGTATTCTGTAATATATAAAGTCACTTGCCATAAGTTACCATACTGCTCAGCTCTCTGTAAATCATGAGTTATAAACCTCCCCCTCCAGCCCACACTCTGAAGAAAGGGAAAAATGACCTGAAAATTTCTTATGCCCAGAGACTGTCTCAGAGAGCGCCTCAGAGCTGCTGTGACTCCACTGCCTTGTAGAAAAGATACTCATGAGAGTGACCCAAGAGGGAAGAGACTGCTCAGGAATCTTACGCCCTTGTATTTCCAGGCTTCAAAATTTACTGGGCTATACCATTTCACACTGAAAGACATAAAAATAAAACCAAAACAAAAAATCCCCATAAAACATTCTTAAGCTATTTGTCATGGAAAACAATCTGCAGGGTTAAAAATAATCCCAACAAAACAAAACGTAAAGACTTTTGAAGGCTTATACAAAAATCAGCTAACTCATAATAATGAAGTCAGGTTTGTTTGCACACACTGCATTATTTTTCGCAGCAAATGACAGTTTCTTCATCAAGGGCACATTGGCAACTTTGGGCAAGTGTTCTGTTCAGATGCGTCACATAATGCTGAAAAATTTTGAAGACCACTGCATTGACAACCTTTCAGACAACAGACACCCACTTAGAAAGCCAATCAGCTGAGATACAAATTTTGCCCCACAAAGCTGCAAGTGCAGCAAGTGTAGCCTCAGAAGATGAAGCACAAAGTGTCAAAGACATGACAAGTATCTTTCTGTTGTTTATTTTTTTTCACTTTCCAAGCAAATGAAATAATTTGTTTAGCATTAGTAGGTTCTATTTAATGTGGGTAGTTTCACCATTCTCTCTGCAAAGAACGTGGCCTTAGCTCTGTGGGTGTGCTTCTGGAAGAAGAGGATAGATTCTGATTTACTCGTAAAATTTTGAAACCTAATACTGATGGGATATTTGAAATGCAATTGCTACCTTTTTATTTTCTAGTACATGCTGGTTCCAGAGCCATTCCGTGGAAGTAAAGGTAGACTTCCAGATTATCCATGAAAATAACCACAAAAATCCTTTCTGTACTCAGAGCATGATTGACCTTTTGCTTTTTAGACAAAATCTTTCAGGGTACCTCAATTTCTTAGTTGTGTTTGCCTGAGTGTGTTACCATGGTGATTAGGAGACTCTGGGAATTTGTTTTATGATTATTGTGGAACATTCATGTGTGAGTTGATGAACTGTATTTCAGAACCAGATCTTGAGGAGACAATAACCATTTGGGGTTTAGCAGCTTTTCCACCATGAAAAATAAAGAAAAACCTAGATTAAAGAAGGCCAGATTTGTAATTGATTGATTGAACCATTAGTGATTTAGCTCCGGTCACGCCTCTTTAAATCAGCCAGAAATCCATCTCAGTATGCTGTTAATTTTCCACCAAAAAGCAATTGGATATGTAAACACTAGGAAAATGAAGCAGCAAAACCAGTCAAACAAACCAGCTGCCAAATCGTGTGTCTTCTGCCAATGACCACTATCCTGCAACACCCTGGTCTGTCAATGAAAATATTCCCTTTGCTATGCCACAGTTACAATTGCTGTTTCACTCTTTCAAGAGTGGATTACAATGACAACAACAATGACACTCTCTGGTTTTATCTAGAGAAGAAAGATTCCTCCTTACTGTAAGTAAAGCAGCAGGAGCTTAATGTTTGTTATCTAGATGGATGTACACTTACTATAAATATACATTTGTCTGTTCTTTATAAGATTGGATTTTCTCCTGACAAATGAAAGAATTTTGACAGTATCCTTGTAAATGGAAGTAGCCATTGACATGAAAAATGCCTGATTATTGAAAAGGTAGAAAATTTAAAGTAGGAAACATCATAGCATGAGGGGGTTCTGATCTTGGCTGACCCCAACAGCCCCCCAAGCCCCTCTCACTCCTCCTACTCAGCTGGACAGGAGCACAGCTGCTTCACCGTGGTCTTTCACAAGGGCTGAAGGGAAATCTCTGCTCCAGCACCTGGAACACCTCCTCTGTCTCCTTCACTGACATTGCTGTCTGCAGGCAGTTCTTTCAGGTTTTTCTCATTCCTCACTCCCATCTGCTGTGCAATGTTTTTCCCCCTTTCTTAAATATGTTTTCACAGTGACACTACTAATGTCACTGGTGGACTTGGTTTTGGCCAGAGATGGGTGGGCTGGAGCTGGCTGGGCCTGGGTCTGTGTGACATGGTGGCAGCTCCTGATCTCACAGAAGCCATCTCAGTTTATGATGAGTGTTCACCTCATCTCCTACTCCAGGATGTGTCGTTGAACAGGGAAGATCCAACATCCCAAGACAGACATCTATGCTACTCGTAACCATTCATAGGTTGAATATGGTCCCTTAACAACTGTTCTCTGAGACCCAGCACCTCACCAGTGTTTTATCCATCTGGTTTCCCACTTGAATAAGCAGAAAATTTTGAGAGACAGTGCAAAAACCTCTCAGAAATCAAAGCAAATGATGTCCACCATGCCTCCCTCGGCCACAAACACAGACAGCTTATCACAGGAAGCAGTCTGGTTGGTCATGCAAGATTTGCCCATGATTTCTTTCTTTTTTATGTGCCCAGAAACATGCTTCAAAAGGATTCATTCCATGATTTTCCCTGGCACTCATGTAACTGGCCTTTAGTCCTGTGTATTGTCACCTTTTGAAGGTGGTGTGTGACAGGTACTTTTCTGCATTTATCAGGAATCTTCTCAAATCCTGCCAGCCTGCTGACAGAGCAGCTTTAAAGGACATTGGCTGTGTCTTTCAGCAGCCTTGGATGGAGCTTCTTGGATCCCAAAGTTTATAGGGGTTGAGAAATCTAGAAATCTAGAAATCTAGAAATCGCTGACTCTTCCCTCATCTATTGATGGTACTTCCCCTTGAATCCCTTCTCTAATCACAAATGTCTGAGCAAAGAGGGCACTGATTTCCTTATGTCTTGGTCTGGTTGGAAATATTACCATTCAATTGGTTATTTAGTCCTTCACTATGCCAGTAACCAATATAAAACCCAAAAGACATGGAGATTTGAAAAGAAAAAAAAACAACAAAAAAAGAGCACAATACATGTGTATTTGTTTATAATTCTAGAGGGGTTTTTTTACATTCTGGATGTTTTCTCTCAAATTTTCCTCCTTCTGTCCCATTTTTTCCCACCTTTTCTGTTTTGACATTAAAAATACCACAGCAGGGCTTAAAAACATTCTTAAATGGATAAAAAAATTGCATAATTCCTCCTTTCCTGTACCCCAGCCAGCAAATTAGTTTAAATAAATTTTAATCTGATGCTTGATTGTTCTATTTCAATAATCAGGATGCTTGAACTATGATGCATAGGCACTGCTCTGTTTTGAAGTACACTCGAGGAAGAAAAGAATTCAGACCTTGGTTCTTCAAGGCTGAACATATCACACAAAAGCCAAAAGGTTCCACTGTCACAAATCTCAGCAATGATTCAGAATCTTACTTATTTTTCAAATACAAGATTTAATGTTTTGATGAGATGCAGAAGACCAAGCTTTCAGGCAATCTGGTGAATTCCTGAAAGCAATTTATATGTTATTAGGAAAAAAGTATGATTATAAATTTGGTGTTACCTGTGCTTGACCATGAGCAGGGTTCAGAGGCAAATGGCAAGCAAATTTCTTGGCCTGTGAAAAACACCTCAAAGTCAGGGAATAAAGAAGCGTGAACACAAGCTATTTTAATTTTCAGAGTGAAATCTAAGAAGCAAAGATTACCTTGGGAAGTTAAAGCAGATGGTCATTTTGCACAGCGTGTTTTTTAGAGGGTAGTCTTCATTATCACAGTGCTGGGATCTGTAATTCACACCAATGACTATGAAGGTTTGCACACCAGAGAAAATCGGGGTTTTACTATGGAATGAAGGAAATAATTCTAGTAACAAAGTAGGGGCATTAGTATATTTCTATATATTGTAGTTTAACCCTGTATGGGAAGTCAGCCCCACACAGCCACACACTCACTTTCCCACTGTAGGACAGGGGAGGGAGACAGAAAAGTAAAAGAGAGAAAACTCAGGGGTTGAGAAGAAGACAGTTTAATAGGTAAAGTGAAAGCCATGCAGATTAAACAAAGCAAAACAGAATTAACTGACTGGTTTGGATGGGCAGGCAGGTGCCCAACCATCAGGACAGCAGGGCCTCATCGCACATAAGGGGGATTTGGGAAGACAAATGCCATCATTCAAAACATCCCCCCTCTGCTCCTTCTCTCCCACCTTTATATGCTGAGCATGACCCCATGTGATCTGGAATATCCCTTGGGTCCACTGGCATCAGCTGTCCTGCTGTGTCCCCTCCCAGCTCCTTGTGCACCCCCAGCCTCCTCCCTGGTGGGGTGGGGTGGGGTGAAGAGCAGAAAAAGCCTTGATGCCATGTGAGCTCTGCTGACAGAAACATCCCAGAATTATCAACGCTGTTTCCAGCACGAACCCAAAGCACAGCACCATACTAGCTACTGGGAAGAAACTAACCCCACCCTAACTAAAACCAGCATGCAATTCCAGGGGTAGCACATTTCTGCATCCCACACTATGGTCTGTGTGTTATCTGGCCAGCTTTCCTGGCCCATCTTTCTGCTAAGCTGAGCTGTCTGGCCCAGTGTGCTCTGCAGCACAGCTGTCAGAGTCTGCAGGCAGCACCAGTCAGTAGGAATGGAGATACCAGACTAGAGCCATTAAATACCTCCCTCTTTTGTTTATAACAGCTACACAGATGGGAAGGCATGTGAGGGTCTCATGTCATAGGGATGGTGAAGATCCTGAAGGAATCTAGCAGGTACAGGCAGAGTAAAAGACAGAGACAAGAAATTATCTTTGTCAAAAATGTAAATTTTTGAGTTCTTGAGAATTTCAGGGGATAATGTCTTGGACAAAGCCTATGGGTATTTTTCCATGTTCTAATCCAAGACTAGTTAGTTGTGTACTTTGTGTTTTTCAGGCCTGTGGTATCTATCTTGAAAGAAGAGCAGCAGGGGAAAGTCACACCTCTGTTGACTCAGATCAAAGTTCTGTCTTGTCTGAAATGTTCTTTACCAGCAGCAAATGCCTGCAGAAGTGTGTGAGAACAGAGGAAATGTAGGTGCCATCTTCCCTTCTCACTCCCTCGTTATATATCCTTCCTCAGCTTCCAGCAATCTGTGGATGATGGATGAAGGAGAACATATAAGAAGGGATCTGCTATATATGGATGTGCTCGACTGCGAGGAAATCTTCACAGCTTAGATTTCTGGAGATTTTGGAAATAATTCCTAAAATGAAAAAAAACCCAAATGTCCAACACATCAAATTTCATGAATTAATTTTTAAAGGAGCATTTATGTATCAAACATGGCATATTTTTGTAACATTTAAAAATGTTTTGCTTCACTAATGATCTTTTATATGTTTTAACCATCAAAAAGCCTATAAAGTCAGCTGGTTTTCAGCATTATTAAGAAAAATAAATGCTTTTAAGTAAATAAAAGCTTTTAGTTTTTCAAGCATTTATTTATTTGATTTTAAACCAGGAAACTTAATTTAAAGGACTTTTCTAGATGAAGAGTCTTGGATAGGAAAAACAGTGGATTTTGAGGGTTGAGTGGGTTTTTTAAAAAGTTCCTGATAAGGATGCCTGTTCTGCAGACTTACTACTTGATTATTCCATGTTTCCTTCCCCCTAATAAAACTTCTGCCAAAGAAAAAGGAGAATTGCTAGGAATATGGATGAACATGGAAGAAGGGCTGATAAGAAGAGGAGTGGAAAATTACTCTGAGGAGGAAAACCAGAAAAGATAAATTGCAGAGTAATGTAATACTCCTCATATAAAACTCGCAATAAAATTGAATTATGAGGAAGGTATGATTATGTTGTTAAAGGATAAACACCATTATTACTAAAGAAAGAAAAAAATGGTATGTGACTACTGAACTAGAGTCTGTCTACGCTAAGTGGTGGTAATAAAAATATTCATTTGAAATTCCTAATGCAATACTTTTCACATAATGTTATTTATTAAACCAAAATATTGCATTTTCTTATCTCATTTTGATGTTCAATCTTAAGAGATTAGGAACTATTATTACTGAAAAAGAAAGGGTTTTTAAATTCTTGAAAACTACATTCTTTAATAATGAATTCAATGTAAAGCATAGAAAAAGTCAAACATAATTTTTTAATACAGCAGTCAGCAAAATTTAGAGGAAGAGATGATCAACAAAAGCAATTATAAAAGGATGATGTTCTTGGAAAAACATTGACATACAAACTAACAGAAGGAGCCTGGCTTCCCTCGCAGCCTGTCTCCCTTGTGTTTTCCAAGGGAAGTTTTTTATCACTTCTGTGATTTGCAGTATAAGAAAAAGAAAGAAACTCATAACAGCAGTTGAATTCTTTGTGGTCCTTCATTCCAAGTCACCCTCCTGTCCTTTACCTACCTTTCTGGGGATTTGTCAGGCACTTACTGAAAACTGTTATTTAAGTGCACTGTTAGTGCAGCTCCTTTGGTTTTCTTTTTAAACTCCCTGTAGTTTCAAGACCATATGTTCTTTGACATTCTTTTTAATTAGTGACAGATGGATGAAAGAGTTTTAGATCCTAGACCGAATTTCTTGCTGTTGTGATTTTTTTCTTAAAATGAGACTTTCCACACACTATTAATTTCTGAAAATACTTTGACTTCTTGTTGTTGTTGTGTCTTCTCTCTCTCTTCTATCAATGCCTCTGTTTTGTTTTCAGAAAGTAAGAAAGAAAAAAAGATTATTTATTTGAACTATGGAATTTTTTTATCCTATCTTCAGTGACAGCTGATGATCTTGTAGGTCTAGTCTGCTTCTCATTCTGATTAGTGTTGTCAGCATTTCTGAAAGAAAAGTCTGGCATTCAACTAAATGAATTATAAAAAACAGTTATAAAGAGTTTGATACTTTATTTTAAAAGCATGTCCAGGAGACAAAACTCAGCAAAACACCACCACCAAAAATGCAAAACAAAGACTAAGGCAGTCTCTCTAGTATAATATGATGACCATAATTTCATATTGCCTTTTACTTTAGAACTACACAAATGCTCCTTTCATGTTTGTCATTCATAATCCTGTGTTTTCTTGGTTAGCTCTTTTTTTTCTTGGTTTGTGTCTTCTTCCCCCGCTCACCTCTTCTCCATTGCCGTGGGTAACAGAACCCATTGGGCATTTAAGCTCTTTATAAATTACTTGAATAGTTGCTCTTCCTTTTGCTCATTAAATAGTACCTTGCTTCCAAGGACTCTGGTACTGCAAGTGCTGTGATTTTACAGACATTCTCAACACATCAGATTTACCTTCTGCCAGATAAAGAACAGCAAAAAAAGAAAATTAACTCGTAGCCCCTTGTTTGATCTACTAATCCTTTAAAGTTTATTTCTTATGGGAAAAAAAGAACAACAAAGAAGACCTAGTTTTATACTTAAGAATATGATTAGTAATGACAAGTAAACAGGATGGAAATTTAATCATTAGCAGCATAAGTGCTGCTAGTGTTAAGCAGAGAAGGTTGTGTGGAGAACTCATAGCAATCTTCCAGTATCTGAAGGGGCTACAGGGAAGCCAGAGAGGGACCCTTCATCAGGAACTGCAGTGATAGGACAGGGAGTAATGGGCACAAGCTGAAAGAGGGGAAATTTAGGCCAGATACTAGGAAGAAATTCTTTACTGTGAGGGTGGTGAGACTCTGGAACAGGTTGCCCAGGGAGGTTGTGGGTGTCCCAGTCCTGGCAGTGTTCAAAGCCAGGCTGGATAAGGCCTTGAGCAACCTGGTCTAGTGAGAGGTGTCCCTGCCATGGAACTGGAACTAGATGATCTTAATGGTCCCCTCCAAACCTTCACATTCCCTGACTCTAATTGTGAAAGGCTTTATTGTGTAGATGTCATGGTTTAAGCCCAGCTGGCAACAAAGAACCACACAACCTCTTGCTGCACCCCTCTGTGGGGAGGAGAATCCAAAATAAGATGCAGACTTTGTGAGTTTAAAGCGGTTTAATAATTGAAACAAAATAAAATATAATACTAATCGTGAAATAATTAAATGCATAAATATAATAATAAAAAAATTATACTAATGCTAGAAATGAATAGGAGAGAGGGAAGGAGGTGTAGAACTCAAGAGAAAAAAATGATACACAACACTGTTGCTCACCATCCTCTGACCAATGCCCAGCTGCTCCCTGATCAGTAATTGGTGGCTCCCAATGACAACTCCCCCATTTCAGACCACTCCAGTTTATTTACTGGGTATGACATTCTCCCATGTGGCTTTTCCGGGTCTCCTCTCCTGGCCGTGCTCCCTCATAGCTTCTTGAGCACCTCCTCTGGCAGGGCATGAGGCACTGAAAGTCCTTGATTTAGAGTAAACACTACTGAGCAACAGCCAAAACATCAGTCTGTTACCAACATTCTCATACTAAATTCAAAACACAGCACTGCCAAGAAGAACATTAACTCCATCTCAACCAAAACCAGGACAGCAGATACATCATTAAGTTATAACTTGGAGAAATATTTACACAATAATACCTACCACAACTACCCAAACTTGTGCAGACCTCCTAAATTAAGCTGTTCAGAAGCAGTTTGAAATGACAAAGTGGTGGCTAGTGGAGATATTAATAAAAATCTTTTTCTCAGATGGAATGGGATGTTACTTGCCAGCAACACACCCAAAATTGCTAGAGATAACAAAGTGGATTGTATATATACATTGTATTGTATATTATTTTGGATAAAACTAGACATTAGCATCTCTTTGCTCTGCACAGAGAATAAATAATGTTTTCTTTCATTGGTTGGCCAGAAGAAAAAGTAACAGAATATTTTACCATCATATTCCTTGGAGGATTGATCTATTAGTGTATGCATCTATTTTTATCTTCTACTAATCTACCTGCCGATTTACACAGCTACTTTCTTAATTCATGTTTACCATTTTGCTGCATTGCTCTGGTCCTTTAGGATTAAGAGAGAGATTGAATTCATCCTTTAAATATTGCTTCAATTTCCTCTGTCAGAACCCCTACTAAGAGACAAGAAATAACATGCAAAGGAACATATTTATCCAACAGGACACACTGTGATTGGCATTTCTTATCCAGTCCCCACTACTGCTTAACTTACTATACTTTTTTCCTGAGTAAAAAATCCTGAGAGATTGAAGAGGATAATGTATTTTGCATAAAAAAGCCTTTCAGATGAGTTCCTTGAGTATTTACAAAGGAGAGAAAAAAGTTTTTGTTGCTGAGCTGTTTCGGAAGAGCAGATTGAAGGCCTAGAGCTCAGCAGCAAAGCTGCTGCACCTGTAGCTGTGAGGCAGTGACGAGCAGCTGGTGGTGATTAGCACAGCAACAACCCGTCTACCCAACATATTTCACTCTGATAAAGAAAAGAGCAAGCTGCAAAAACCCCCATCGCAGCCTGAAGCCTTCACTTTCCTTACCAAACCTTAGCGGGGGCATCTTTTTGACAAAGGGATCTGAAGAGCAGGAACAGTGTGATGTTTGTTTTGCTCTCCCTCTCTTAGTTAGGGCAGACTTAGAGGAAAGGCAAAAAGGAAGCTGGCATCAGTATCAAATTTCACTAGTTAAGTTCAAAAATATCATTTTACTGTGGAGATCAAAGATGAAAAGTACCTTTCTCACAGTAGGTAGGCTGTTATCACCCTAACAAAATTTGGTGGTTGTGCTGTGTGAATGTATTTTTCTGTGTCCAACTTGGTGTTACTGTATCAAGCTAATTCTTTAAATAACCTATGAAGCAACACAAAAAAAAAAAGACAACTGGTGTCATATAACTTTTGGATCAAGGATCATTCAATTTACAGAACTGCAGAATCACAGAATATTCTGAGCTGGAAAGGACCCACAAGGATCATCAAATCCAACTCTTACATGAATTGCCCATAGGGGGATCAAACCCACAAACTTGGTGTTATTATAACCATGCTCTGACCATCAGAGAGCTGGAAAATTAAACCTCAAGTCTTAGTTAAGCTTCAAGCCTAAATTTCAGTCTCATTCCTTGAAAGCTGTTCAGTTCAAGCCAAGGTGGACACCGCAGTTATATCAGATGAAGGGGCAGTGAAAGGGTATTTAGATGTAATTTTAATATAAAAAACAAATACAGAAGCCGTGTGAAGGCACCTCTGGAGATCATCTAGTGCCATTCCCTGCTTAAGGATGGCTAAAGAAGGTTTGGCCATTTGGCCAGGTTTGTATCTAGTTGGAAATTCAATGTCTCTAAGGATGGAGACTCCACAGCCTCCCTGGGCAGCCTGTTCCAGGGTTTTACTCAACTCACAGTTAAAAACTGGTTTTTTCCTTCTGTTTAAATAGAATTCCCTGTACTTCTGTTCGTTGCCTCCTGTCCTTTCATGCAATGTCACTGAGAAGCATCTTTCTTTCAGTTATGTCACTACTTCAAAGGAAATCAGATTTTTGTCTGAATTTCTAAATTCTTGATAAATGCTGAAGTCATTAATATAATTTATTATTACAGTATAATCTAAAGGTGCCAGCTCAGATTAGTTCTCTAGAGAATATAAAAAGGTGTAATAATCTACATGGGCAAGGAGGTAAAAAAAAAAAGACAAAATGAAACTGAAAAATTTTTTCTTCGTTTGCATGACAGAGTGTTGTCAGAAATAGAGACAGATCCTGCTTCTTTTCATTTCAGGCAGACTGCATTTTTTTCTCTGGAAGTATCCAAATCATTTCAGTTTCAGACCCTATAATTCCATGCTCTTCACTAATTAGTCAACTTTTTTCTTGTGAGTGAATGTTTGCTTGTTACACCATTTATTTTTAAAACATCTTGTTTATATAAAAGCCCTTTTATGAAATAAGCTCAATATATTTTTATTTTAGAATGTACTTATTTAATTTTTAGGCTAGGTAATTAGTTGGCTTTCAGACTATAATCTTCATATATAGGAACAAGCTAATAAAGCCTCATGGAAGTGTGACTGCTTAATAATTACCTATGCTTATGGGACAATGTTTATTTAAAAGCAAAGAACAAAAAGGTTGCTACTTCAGTGATTTATAAGAAAGTAGATCTGCAATAACTACACTGATTACTTCACACTTGTCTGTTTGTCTAAAATTAGATACTGGGCTTTTATTTCAAGTTCTTAGAGTTACATTAATGAAGGCTTATCAGATACTTCCTATAAAGACCTTTCGAATCACCATGGCAGAAACACTGAGATCTCCTTTTATCTACGTGATGCTTTTGTTCACATCGAAAGGACATTAGGTGAAATCCTGGCTCCAGCAATGTCCAGAAATATTCTGATGAGCCCACTAGGATGTATAGCTCAACTCTGGTTGCTGGTTCACCCCATGACATTGTAACAGTGACAATCATATCTATTTTTGCAAGCCCTTGACTATAAAATTACATCATATTACTACAAATGGCACGAGAAACCATAATTAATTGAAATTTCTGTTGCTACTAAAAAAAACCCCAAACTCAGGGAATTTCAGTCTGTACTTTCAGTTAATAATGAAATTTAAAAGTGGATATTTTGGTCATCATATCCTGAAGACAATATCTATGTGCTAGGAAAAAAATGGTAAATATTTTAGGAAAGCTTTAACACATCTTTTTACATTATTAAAAATGAGAGGAAGTGTAACTTTTTGTTTAAGACTTGAGTGTTTAAATCCCAAGTTTGTAACAGTGGAGATGTCTTGAATTGCACTGGGAATTCTGAATGAAAAATTAATTTCCATTATTTATTGATATTTATTTTTATGTTTCAACATGCTTCTGATGCATAAACAGACTTTCCATTTCCACTACTGGGATTCTGCTATATCCTTTTGTTTCAGGGCATGCTGAAAATGTAATAGATATTACTTAATATTACAGAATCTGTTGGTTCAACAAAAAGTGATAACTGAAAAATAGCAACACATCCACTGGTTATGCTCAGTGAAAAAAAGAATACCTTAATATTTCTGAATCAAATTCATGGTTATTACTGATGTCATCACCCCTAGAAAGAAGCAACCAGGAAGCAGTGGAAAAAGGAGTTTTTTCACATTATTGGACACTTGAAAAGTCTGAGTCAAAGTCTCCAGACGAATAGCAATAAATGACTGCATCAAGATGAACATTTAGTGTCTCAAGACAACAATTGTTCTGTTTAGGTCTTTTGGCATTAAATAGTTTATTTTCTCACACAAGTTTCAATTTTATACTGCTCTCATCCATTGTGTGACAAGAAATATTTTCCCATAAATTTTTATTAGATGCAATTTCATAATTGCCTTCACTGGGTCCTAAATCTCTTTGCTCCTCAGTTTCCATGATGCATGTAATGTGTGGCATTTATTATCTCACTGAAATGTTTTTGGGAACATGTTCACATTTGATGAATTTCTATAATGACTCTAATGCAGCACAGTAAAAACACTTTGCCCCAAACTTTAACATAGAAATAGATGACTATTTTTTATATCCTTTACATCCTTTGATCTTCCCCTCCCTCTCCCTTTGTCTTATATTGCATGAAGCTTCACATTTTTTCATATCGAAAAATGAGTAAAATCCTTGCAAGATTTCAAGGCATATCCCAATTTCTTTCAGAAAGACAGCAGGTTTGTGTGGATGAAAGAAAATTGTAGCTTTTCCCCTGTTGCTTGCCCTTCTAAGCCTCTGTGTTTGTATCTTTGACAGAGACAATACCTCTGAAAAGCTGTGCCTTCATGGCCTAATCCTGACAACCTTTTTATGTGTATTTCTTCTGGAAGTCTGTGAAGATTCTGTGGGCATGAGGCATCTCTGTGAAAGAAAATATGCATATTTCAGCTCTGTGCCATGCAGAATAATATATGTCTCTGCTCAGCTGACTTTTTTTGATTCATTTAAATCTTCAAGGTTTCAGGGAGTAACTGCTGTATAGAAGCTCTTTCCTAAGTTCACATAAGTCCTAAGTGAGTTCTAGCAGCAGTATATCCTCCCATTCTATCCTTCTGAAAGCCCAGTCTTTCAAAGGGCATTTTAGATGTGATCAGGAGTATATCCTCTACTCGAGTTCAGAACATGCCAGAATCAGAAATTTGCAGGTTTACAATCTCTAGATAACTCATTTGTGTGAATTGTTCTTCATTCAAATCTACAGTCCAGCCTGAAGACAGAAATTCTTACAAACTTTCTAAACAGAAACTGCAAGGAATACACAAATAGTGCTGTCAGCCCCAAAACAAACTGAGCAGAGTGTTGCCAGGAAAGGAACTGAGAAAACACTGACCTCTTAGCACAGAATTTGTTACCTGTATTTACCCTAACTCAGTGGTGACATAGACTGGCACTGTTTTGAAGTCAGAAGTGAAAAGATTTGTGAAGTGAGAGTCAGCCATCCATGACACGTGATAAAGCCTCTTGATGGAAGAAACTTGCTTTGCATAGCACCTGTAAGGCTTTAAAAGGTGCCTTATGAGTATAGAAGGCAAAGAAATAAACAAAAGAAAAATATTGAACCAAAAGCACCAGGAATACAAAAAGGACCTGAGCAGCAGAGGAACCTGAGAAATTCCCCAAGGATCCAAACTCCCATAAAGTTACAACTAAGATCTCATTAATCTTGCTTAAATGAAACTTGGTTCTTTAGTGATAGAGGTTAAGTGCATTGTCTATTTTTTGCAATAATTATGTCATATAGTGGATATAAATGCACTTGCATTTTGAAGCCTCATGGTAAGGCTAAATATGCAGGTGCCTTCCCTGTGTACATTCCCCTGTCCAACCTCTTTAAAATCCAGTTGCTGATCAAATTGATGCATTTTTTTTTCATACATTTGGTTTGATTGGTGTGTGGTAGCAGCCTTCAGCACATAAAAAGTACAGGAACATTGTGTGGAAATGTAAAAAATTCTGCTTAGTCTAAGAAACCATTTTTCCTCACGAGATTTCTTTACATTTAAAATCTTTTTGGATGCTTGTCATGGACTTTGGCACTACCTTGTGCAGTCAGGAGAGTGTTTCCTTTGCAAACAGGATATACTGGGGTATGCAGTGGATTAGGAGTAGCAGGCTTTGCACAGCTGCTCCCACATCACTTCTGGGAGAGCCTAATTTTGGCTCTGAGATGTCTGTAGTGCAATGGCAACATTAGTAATTTCAGGATGTTCCAAACAGTTAGCAAGTGTTTATTATCTCCCAAATCAAGAGGTAAATAGTGAGCAGATCATATTTGTTTTCTGCCACGATTACAGTTTTGATTTGACCTATGAAAAACATAAGAATGATTTTAGGCTGCATGATTTAGTATGCGTGGACACAAAGATCATCCAAGGTGAGGTTAGTTAATGTAATTGTAGTAGAAATTAAGGGAGAGATCTTGCATGGCACATTCATTTGTTAAACAAGTTGAAATACCAGAAACCAGGGTGAGACTTCATATAAAAGGCAGGTGAATCATGAGGGCCACAACTGCTTTTTTCCTTAGTGCTTGGTACTGTACAGAGTTACGGTTCTGGAGGAACCATAGAATGGTTTGGGATGGAGGGGACATTAAAGATCACCTAGTTCCAACCATCCTGCCATGAGCAGGGACACCAAAACATGCACTTCCTGTCCAATCAAGTGTGATCATATAATCATCAAAAAATGCAGTTCTGAGGAGATCTCTGGAAATTCTAATTCAATCCTTGCTCTCAGACCAGTTCTGAGGTAAGATCAAGTTGCTATAGAGCCATAACAAATTGAGTGTTGAAGATCACAAAGAATATTCCAAATATTCTCAAAAGCCTCACTGGGCAACCTGTGTCCATGCTTTGACATCCTTCTCAGAGCACAGTCTGGCTTCAGCTCCTCTGTAACCCCTCATTAGCTGAGAGTAAACAGCCATTAGATGCCCCTTGAGCATCTCTTCTCCAGCCCAAACACGTAATTCTTGCCAAATCTGCTTACAGTTCCCCGGCACCTTGCTCTTTGTAGCTCTGGCCGTGCTCTGAGGAGGGGGAATTTTCTCTATATTCTTTCCAGCGACTGAGACTGAGCTGACAGACCTTTACTTCAGCACAGCCCCCTCACTGCTCTTCCAGGTGGTGGTTCCAGATGCAGACAGGGTCGAGGCTGAGTGCATTTACACCCACACCAATGCAGACAGAAAAAAATGTCTTAAGCTGCACCAAGGGAAATTTAGGTTGGATGTTAGGAAAAAGATTTTTACTGAAAGATTGATAAAGATCTGGAATCGTATGCCCAGGGAGGTGGTGGAGTCACCATCCCTGGATGTGTTTAAAAGGAGATTGGATGTGGCACTCGGTGCCATGGTTTAATTGAGGTGGTGTTAGGACATGGGTTGGACTTGGTGATCTTGAAGGTCTCTTCCGAATTGGTGATTCGGTGATTCTGCAATTTAATGCCTTTATTTACACCCATCCAGCCACAATCACCAGGAACATCAGCAAGGGCAGCTAAATTCTGCTTCTCAATCTCTTTGTCAGTCAGGTCTGAAAGTTGTTATTTGGAATGTGCATCCATCAAGGAATCTCCAACACTCTGTCCAGTCCTCAGCTCAGAACCTGGTATGCTCCAGCTGCTGTCCTCCAGATCTCTTTGCTTCTTGTTGGCTGGTCCTATTTGAATTCTGCATGGATTTCACACACAGTCAAAACAGAAAATTCATGCCCATGGAAGATAGTTGCAATTAAAATGTAATGAGAATACAGGCTAGACCAACTTGATAAGGCACAATGCTCAGCCAGACAAGAGAGGTGACCATCAACTTTCTCACACAGCCACCCTTTTCGTTTTGCCTTCTGTTCTCACAAGCTTGACCCCATGATCCACCTTAAACCCTCCTTTTACCCATCTTTGGTCCTTTTCCTAAACCCTTTTGCTCTAGGTTTCACATCTTCCCACAAGTCACTGTAAAAAAGTCTGCTATTTATCATTAAGCACTTCTTTCTTGTTCCTGTGTGGCAGATCCAGGATGATATGACCCTTGGGCTGTGTCTCCAACACCTGCAGCTAAAAATCTCTGTGGGTTATTTATGTCCTGATATGATGTTTCTCTAGAAGATCCTAATTTAACCATTTAGCACTCTTCATGAATTAGTAACATTTTTAAAAGTCAAGGATAACTGGTGTTTTAGATGTAAGCATAGTTTAATTGTACCTAAACAGAATAAGCGTAAGGCTCTCTTTGTATTCCACTGTCATTTAAAGAAAATGTTGTCAATAATATTTTGGTTATAGACCTAGTAAGTCCCCTCTCCATCAGGGGGATACATGAGTTTCCATCTCAGCAGTCTACTTTTAAAATGCAGATGGTTGCTTTTTTTTTTTTTTTTTGTTTGTTTGTTTGTTTTGGTTTGGTTTCAAAAGTAACCTAGCTAAAGAGTAACATTTAAAAAAGAAGGAAAACCAGTCCCAAAGGGCTAACGTGAGTAATGTACCAATTATTTTCTGTGCTACAATTATGTTTTCTGCCCTGAGAGAATACAAAAAAATGCTGCTGTATTAAAAAAAAAAAAAAAAAAAAAAA
>VWZQ01003212.1:42413-79202 GCA_013397015.1 Myiagra hebetior
AAAAAAAAAAGTGAAAAAAAGAGAAAAGCATTGTGTACGTAAGATGTGTCACTGCAAGTTTTAAATATTTCATTCTACTAGGAAGTGAATTGCAGAAAAGTCATGTTTCTATTACGCCTTCTGCATTTTCAAGACAAGTACATCCAAATAATTTTATTTATAAACATTAACACGGCCAAAAGCCTTCATTCTTCATAAAAAAGTCTTTTCATAAAAAATTCTTTTTAAGTCTTCTCAAATGATACATTAAATATTGTCTTTCTTTATGCTATATCTTCTAAAAAACCCCAGAGTCAAGATGTTCTGGAAGTTAGAAATCATTGATCTCCTGATAAAGCATATTTAAAAGTTTTATTCTGATATAAGACATGTAACTTTTATATTTTTCTCTGTCCTGTTTGCCTTTCTTTTTATATTTTCAGAGAACATAAGGTTTGGCTTCAAACAGTGATATTACAGGATGCTGTATTCAATAATGTTTCGGCACAACTCACTGAGCTCCACTACTTCTTTGTGTATCAGTTATTGTCTGCACTCAGCCTTTCATAGCTTGATTAATATTTGCCTCTATGGCACTATTACAAATGTGTTTCATTTTTTGTTTGGAAAATCATGAGCTTTTTAAGTACAAGAAGTGCTCATCTGATATGATCTGCCATTATTAAAATAATCTTACATTTTGCTCTCTGATGTGGTCAAATCAATTGCCTTAAAGTTGACCTGATAAGATGTTCTTTTCGTATATTTGTATACATATTATAAACGTGTGTATATATATTTTATATATATATATAAAATAGATATATAATGGTATATCAGTCTCTTTAGATAAGGAATTGAATTTACCAGCACTGTGTTAGGGAAATTATAAATTTATGTTTTTATAAGAAATTAAATATATGTTAATATTAGAAATTATAAATATAAGCTCCTCCGAGAGACGTATTGAGGTGAGCATTTAATTGTATCCCAAGGGTGCCACATCTCAGTGTTCCAGAATTTTAGACTGAAGATGTTTCTAAAAATGAATGAGATCCTTCAGATCCTTCTCACTTCAATTAGGTTTATGATGTTCAGTCTATCATCCAGGAAGTCTTAAACTCATTATACATCAGCTACATGTTCCTTGGACTAAGGTATTTGAAGAGATAATTCAATCCTGAATAAGGTCAGAGAAAGGAGTTGTGCTGCTTTTGCAGCAGTGAAAAGAGTTTGATCATTACCTGCATTTGTTTGAAGCACAGGGAACCACAGAATCATTAAATTTGGATAGGACCACACAAGGAAAGCTTGGTTGTGGCTCCACAGATGATTTGATCTTGCTTGATATTAAGCAGCATATTCTCAGGCCAGAAGAATACATAAGCATTTGATTTATTTTAAGCAGGTAAATTGTTCAATGGATTTAAGCAGTCCTTTTAAAGTGATACTTATATGGATTATTGATGTGTTTCATGGTAGTATTACAAAGACTAAGCTGGAAAGAGAGAAGCAGAGGGCAAGGGGATCTGCTTAAATAATTCTAGAAATATCAAGTTTAATCAGGATCTCATGAACTGGTACAGCTCCAGGCAAAAATTTATATTGAAAGAAATAAAGATATTTTATTTGAAGGAACCTGCCTTGTCGTTTCTTTCAATATTTTTTGCATGGATAACTGCATTGTTAAAAAAAGTAAAATAAACTCATCAAGAAATGTAATTCAAAGCTTTTCTAGAATTCTAAGGAAAAGTTTGTAGGAAATATTGGACTGTTAGCTAATTAACTACTTCTGTTAGTATCTCCATCTAATTACCTAAAATCAATTAGTTAGTTAGGAAAAATCAAAAAGTTCTTTACTGTTCATTTGCTTTCAGAAAAGAAAAAAGCAAGAAAAGTTCTCATATTCTGAATAAAGCATACACTGGTATCTGAGAAAAAGGTATTTTAAAATCAGTGTAAATTTGCCAGAAGTAAAATCTAGATTGATGAGTTTTTTCCACTATCTTTAGAGAGTTACTGATTAAATTCTTATGAAGAAGCAGAGAGAATAGTGATTATATGTTTTTTGTTTGAGCAGTGAGGTGACAAAATACATTATAGCAGTAGTTCAAAATATTATTACGTTTCCTTTGACTAATCTGTTAATGCGGGTGCTAATTGCTATGAATGCAAACTTTTAAAATGTCATATAAGTTTCTCTGACTTTTCCACATTAAACACAAACTAAGACATTTTAAATACAGCCATCCTCAGATAAAAAAATGAGCTTATCACTAAAAGTGGAGTAAAAAACTCATGGTGATTATTTTAGAGCAGTAATATCTTTAGGGACCACACTAGGAAGAGAACTCTCCACCCCAGGCTAAACAGCAAAAACTAGTTCACTTACTTCCATGCTTTCAGAGTTACTCCTCTCTGGGGCTGACTTCTGATCCTACACCATTTAGCATTTAGTCTTAGTGTGCTCTGGGAGCCCTGCAGCATTCCTGACACAATCTCTGTGTGTGTTTGCCTGCACTTATTTTTCCACACATGGTGATTGCTATGCTGCAGTTTAAGTGTTCCTTGCAAAGCATGAAGTTCATGTTGCATATTGCCTGCCCTTGGAAGTCGCACTGGTAATTCAGGGGGGGGCACTGCCCTTTTATAAGGGCACAAAGCCTCTTGTCTTGGTGTTTTAGGATACATAATGCAGAAGGGTCCATTTGGAAAAAAAACATGGGCTGTACAGAAATGTCCTAAGATCAGGGATGCAGCTTCTTTGAGACAACCACCTTGCTTCAGGATCCAGCCAGGGACAGAGCCAATGTTCATGAAGTGTGGATAATGAGGGAAAGTTGAGCCCACAGTGAGGTACAGAGCAAGCTGATGTCTCCTTTGACACTTGCTAATGTTTATGAAATGACCACAGAATCAAGGCAAGATCAAGCTGAAGAGCAGGGCCATTGAACAACACCACGTGGGATCAGGACACCCTTCAGACTTGCAGGAAAATGTTCCACCAGAAGCTCCCTCAGTCCCTGGTGCAAGTGACCAGGGATGAGATGCTGTAAGGTTCTGTGCCTGTGTCAAGGACAAATTTTAGTGGAGAAAAGTGTGATCTTATCAGACACCATAGAAATGCTCATTTAGTCCCAACAGAGCAACCTGGAGGAGGCAGAAGAGTGGAATGGAATCATAGAACAACCAGAGTTTCAAGGGACCCACAAGGATCACAGAGCCCAGCTCCAGGCTCTGCACAGGACACCCCAAGAGTCACACAGGGTGTCAGAACACAGTAACAAGAAACAATCATGCCTAACAGAATGAGTGAAGGAAATAATAAATTTATCCCTGACTGGATGTAACAGGGTTTTTGAACTCATCCAAAAAGAGGCAGCAATGATGTGTCAAGGTGAGAGAAGGCTGTTCTTTAGCAACTGCAGAATTCTCTTGGGCAGGAGAGGCACTTGAGATGAAGCAGCAGCTGCAGACTGGCTCAAGGACTGGGTGGCACAGTTTGTGAACTAAATAATGGTCAATGAGTATAAGGGTCTGCACAGTCATCTAACTGCAGACTATGATCAGCTCAACTCAGTTTTTTATCACAGTGGCATATATTCATCAAGGATTGAAAACCATGACACCTATACAAGCATTTTGACAATAGCAGTCTTTGAGAATATTGAAAAAAAAAAACCCCAACAAAAAAACTGGCTTTTATTTTTTAACACTAAAGTTAGTAAAGACTTAGTAGGTAAACTTTATTTTTAAGTTCAAGGAAAAGGGAAAGGGATAATCCAAGGAGAAATGAAAGGTAACTCACAGGATTTGCTGTGAAACATCATTTGCCCTGCCATTTGGGACTGGGTCACTAAATCATCAGATCAGCTCCCTTTTCTCGTCTATGCAAAAAGTACAGTGATTTGAAAGACCAGTTTGCATGTAAATAAGAATATAGATCTGCTTCTTGTACAGAATTAGGGCAACAACAGCCCTAGGCTTCTCAGGTTGACCAAAGCTGGTTAGGAAGCAGATGATTAATTGTGGCAGGTTTTGTGTACTTGTCTCTTCACATAAGGATGAGAGGATAGGTCAATTTTCTGCCACTTTCTGATATTTATGCTACATTCCAGCAGGGATTCACATAATTCCAAAGCTTCCTTCCTTAACAGTGAGACAAGAAAAGAGAAATGACCCCTACCTGGACTAACCCATTCCAAATGTCAGGAGAGACAAATCTGTAACTCTGGTTTTAGTGGAGCCAGAGTCTGAGCCAGCTCAAGTATGCCTGTCTGCAGTCCTGTGCTTTGAGCCAGAGGCTACCACAGGAGAAAGGAACTACAGCTGGATCAAGGCTTTTTTTGACCAGAAGATGGAGGTGGACTTCAATTAACTTCATTTTAAATAAGACATGTACAGCCAAGCTAATCACTCTTGTTTCTTATACTCTTCAGGAGAGGTATTAAGTTACTCAGTGAGTGATTTCTCTGCCCTATTTTTAACTAACTACTTCAATTGAAGCTGTATTGCACCAAGAAGGAAATGCTTCTTTCCATTGACTGTAAAAAGAGCTGAGATATTTAGTCTGGCTGTGCATATTGTGCAAGATGAACCAAACTCTAAGGCCCCAATTCATTTTTCTGCTCTAACAGCTAAAAATAAGATGTTAATATCCAGACACAAACACACCCTGAAACCAGGCTGCAGAATTCAATATAGAGAGCTCTGGAAATGAGAATTATGAAGTTTGCTTGAGAAAGAACAGGCAATGGAAATGAATATTTGAAAGGGGCAGTCTGCATCCTAAGTTATATCCCAGTGGACAGGTCAGTGCAAAGGGAAGGGTATCACTCTGGGTGCTTAAAAAATGTACTTTAGACAGTAGTTGGAGTCATTAGTTAATGAAGACCCTATACAAGCTGTTGTTCACAATTGGTCAATATTCCTGGGAATATCCCTCCTGTGACAGGGTTGGTACAAAGCAATAAAAATTGTTACATTCAGATCTCTGGTCTTATTTCAAAGATGTCAGCCTTCTGCTGGGTCTCAGTGTCAGATAAATCTCCTACTTTGGTGCCAATCTGGGACACACTGGGTTTTTAATTGGTTTTGACTGCTTTTGAAAGTTTGTCACATTTTTACTCTTGGAAATGTACATAGCTCATGTTTTTGCCTTTGTGATATCTATGTACTCCAAGCCTGAAATCATTAGTGTTTCCTTGGTATATTTTGCATTAGTAAAGCCATTTTGGTTCCCTGTTTCCCCCCCAAAAGTGTAACTGTTAATTCAGTCTTTTTGGGACATAGAGACTGGTCAAGCAAAGTTAGCACCTTGACCATTTCACTGTTGAGAAGGAGCCAGTTACAGAAGATATGAGGGATTCAAATGAATCTTGATGAATTATGTGGGTAACTTAAATATTTGTTACTCCTCCCAGCAAAAACCAGAAAGGAGAATGTGTGTGTCAGAAGGGAGAAATGAGAAAAACCCCCTCATATGTTAAAGCTTTGAAATGTGTTGAGCATTGAGTAAGGATTTCAATTTAGCAATGCCCTTCATTTGTTCAGCTGGTGAGTGATTTTGTAAAGAAAAATAATAAAGGGAGAGAAACTATTAAATAGTTTTTAAAAATTATTCCACATAGTAATATTTACTCTTTCTGGGAAGAAGCTGCCTTCTCAATAACCCATTCCTTTTACTTATTGGAACAAATTTCCCCTTTTTCCCTCTCCCCCGGTGTATTTGATGACAGTACAGAGCATATAAAGTGCCTTATTTATTAGTTATGAATTAGCTGAGAATGTCTGAAGGTTTTGATACCGTTGTTATTAAAGCCTAATGCTATTTTGCTGAAGACAAAACAGGAATAACTTATGAAAGTGGGGAATGAGAGGAACAGGGGAGTAGCAATTGTTCTTCCTGCTGATGATACTTGCTTGTAAACCTTACTGATAAGAATAAATAGACATGCACACAGTTTTATTATGCACTATGGAAACTAATAAACTCTTGCTACTATCAGGATGTTTAAAAAGCTTTTAGCTGGGCTGATGCCTTTGTGTTTTGTGGGTTTTTTTCACACATCACTTTCTTTCAGTTTTTCTCTGATCATGGGTTTACAGCAGAATAGTAAATGAAACAGTCATGGTGGTCTGCATCTTTTTAAACAGAAATATAAGAAGGAATTAGAGAAAAACAGAGAAAAGATCATTAAAGGAGAGGACCAAGGCAGGTTTAGGGTTTCCCCATTGTGGACAGTGCTCAGAATTTACCCAGAAGTAACAGAGATTTAGTTTAGCAAGCCTCAGCCTTCCCAGAAATCTCAGTGGGGCTGCTTAGGGCAGAGCAGCCTTTCTGCCCTCCCGTAGCCCTTTTGGACAGCCCTGCACTCTTGCTCTGGCTAGCTGGGCTCTGAAACACAGTGATAGTAAAGAAGGCAGAGAAGGGACCCTCAGGGCAGCCTTTATTGTTATATCTTGTCCAGGTGGCTTCCTGAGGCTGAGAGACCTTGTGGTCTGGGAGCAGGGGCGTTTTCTCAGAGCCCAGGGGTGGTACAAGGGCAGAGCTGGGGTACAGGAACCAAGAGGGAGAACCCGAAGGAGGGGCCAGGGCTAGGGGCAGGGGAAAGGGGGGGAATACAGCACCACACAGAGAGACCATTTGCAGTGAGCAGTGACAGATCACATGGTTAAAGACTCACTTCCAGAGGCACAGAGGAGTCCAGAGGCAGAAAGGCAGGCTGGGGAGCCCCAGCCTTGGACTTGAGTCCCAGTTTCTTCCAGGACTGTTCCAAGCCTCACCCAGTGGGACAAAGAAGCAACTCTCATGGGACCTCCAGAAAAAAGGGAGGTCAGTGCCTGGGATATGGGATCCCTGATGTGGTGCAAGTGGGTCTGTGAATCATTAATTGGACTGGGAATCTTACTGTTTAAATGGATTAAATGGTTGGATTTAAATGGTTGGAATTGATGCTCTTGGAGCTCTTTTCAAGCCTAAATGGTTCTATGATTCTATGATCTTACGTCCAAGTGTTGGCAGCTTTGAGGTCTCAAGATTCAGGGCCAGCAACTGGGCAGGATTGAGAATCTGAGATCCATTACTGCAGGCATCCACGTTGTGTGTGTATATAATTTTTTTTTAAAATTTTATTTTATGATAAAAGGATTGCATTGGAAATTCTTGCTTTACAACTGCAGGGACACACACCTGGTTGTAGCAAATAGCCAGAGAGCAATTTTGTCTATTGCAATAGTTCATAGAGTTTCTGGACTGTAGGACTCTCAGCTGCACCAAGAGGCAAGATCCCACCCCAAGCAGCAACAACTCTTCTGCTTAGCAACTCCTTTCCGGCTCCAGAGAAATTCCAACACAAGCTGTGGAGTAAATCTGGGAACCACTGCCTGGTGGGGAGGTGAATTGCCACTGAATTTCTTCTGCGCATGAGTTGACAGCTTTTCCTAAAGTCTGATTTCTACAAAACAAGGCTATTAATAATTAAGGAGTGAGTAAAAGCTCATGTCACTACTCAGCTATTTGGTATTGGCATTTGATGACAGCCACATTTCTAAATGTGATTTAGATGCTGGACTTTCCATAAAACAAAATAAAGTATGTCTGTCTAACTGAATTTGAGCAGTCATCTACTTTCGACTGTTCCTGATCATTCCCCATGAAATATTTACTCCTAAGACAGCCTTCCTATCTATTCCCACATTTTTAATTTCATATGGGTGACAAGTGTCAAGTTTAATTCACCATTATTCCTTTCTTTTTCGTTTCCTATTATTCTATTTATCTATAACTAATTATTTTGTTAATTGATTGATTCTAGGTTTTGTCATGCAAAATCTGTCCCACTTGCAGTCACTCCATAATCTTGGAGTTTCCCCAGTATGATCTATAAAGATCTTCAAGGTACATCAGTAGGAGACTAATTGGACTGTTTATCTCACAGAGTTTGTTTTTTCAACAACCCTATGTGAGAGTTCACTCAGGCTTCTGCTTTCCAATGTCAGACACTGTCTCTGATGCTTGTTAATCAAGTGCCAAAAGTAATAAAAAGCCCAACACATGGCATCTGTGATTTACTTCTTACTGATTCTGAGACATGAAAGAATAACTGGAAGCACAGAGTGTGAGGAATGTGATTTGTCCTTTCTGGAATCAAGGATGAGACATGAAGCTTAATTTCTAATGCAAAATATGAGAGCAGTCCTAGGAACCCATGCTGCTTTTCTCCCAGAGGACTACCCAAGAAGATGTTCTTTTTCACTTTTTCTCTCCATTCTCTGACCTGATCAGTTCCAAGTTCTTTTCCATAAAGTCAGGCAAGTTCAACAGAAAATTAACCTCTTCCTTGACCTTAATGAGCTCCTTATTAGAGAAGATCTTGCAATGAGGAAAAACTGTGTGTTTGAAGTTATTCAGGCATAAGGGTTTGTTTTAGGTGTAACCTCTGAAAGAAGTTGTTCTGCTTGCACTTCAAAATAAACAGCAAATGCTGCTGTATTTTCTCAGCAGCTGAACAAGCCTTTCCTTACACTTTTCTGATCAAACTTCTTAGAAGTGATGTATCCTGATTCCAGATCCTGTTTTAGCTCAGGTGGTAAACACTGGATTGTTAAAACATTGGAATGGGCTGCCCAGGGAGGCGGTGGAGTCACCACCCCTGGAAGTGTTCAGGAAAAGACTGGATGTGACACTTAGTGCCATGTTCTTGTTGATAAGGTGGTGATCTGGACTCAAGGATCTCTGAGGTTTTTCCAACCTGATTGATTGATTCTGTGATTTTGATAGCATTTCAGATGTTTCTGAGCTGGAGATTTTTGACCTGTCCATTGCTAAGCTGTACAGAGGGAACACACCCACAACAACAAATCTGGGGTTGACCCCAAGATGGGAGATGTTGTCACTGTCCTGAGGGGCATGGCCACTGTTTAGAGGCTCTCAACAAGCTTGAGAGATGGGCTGAGAGAAAACTCTTGGGGTTCAGCAGTACCAAATGCAGGAACTTGTTCTTGGGACACAAAGGGAAGTATCTGAATTTAACAGTTCCCAGTAGAAGTGAAATTATATGCATATTTAGAGCTAGAAGTTCTTAATATGAGTAGGGTTTGGAGCAAAATGGGTACCAGCAGATGTTGAGTTGGTTAAGGCTGAAAAAGCTGCCTCTAAAAGAATTTAAGAGTTCTCTGCAGCCATTAATTGAGCCAAACTTTGCTTGAAATTATACAATAAAGGGAAAAAAAGAGAATTTCCAAGAGACTCAAGTAAAAAAACCTCTACAAGGGGAATGGTTATTGATGGAATAAGCTGTCCAGAGAGGCTGTGGAGACTGTCCTTGAAGACATTAAATACTCAATATTTCACAGACCTGAACAACCTGATCTAACTTCAAATTTATACAAGCACAGAGCAAGTGGAAAACTCCAGAGGGTTTTTCTGACTTTTTCTATACTCTGCATGTATACACAAAACTTAGTCACTCTGGAAACCTGAATATCCTTGGAGTTCAGATAACAGTTAAGTAGGAGCCTTGTGGATCATATTGTTATTATTTTACTAATGCAGCCTTACTTAAATCCACATCCTGTGTCTCTCAGGTCACTTTTCCACCCACTCTGGTTCTCACAATTGCATTTCACATCAGCAAACTCACTGAGGAGCAACTTAATAAATGAATACCGATATGATTCTACATATTGTGCTCTGTGGGCTTCCTCTCTCGTAGAGCAGGAGGGACTTTCAACTTCTTTGTATCAGAAGCCAAATAAGCAGTTTAGAATCTTGGACTTTTGCCATTTTCCTATCTCCCTCAAAAGTAACTTGGTATGATAAAAATTCAGTGTGTTTTCAACACCAAAGAAAAATTTAGCAACAATAAAAACTGAGGGCTTATATTGGGTCTTGACAGGTATGTGAAGAAGAAGAAAGTTTTGAAACAATTTTCAAGCATAATTCAGTTCTAGAATTTGATTTGGGATCACAGTCTATTGTCTGAGGTTAGTATTTATTCCCTAAGGTATTTCAATTTACTGCTGAAGTAAATGCTAGGACACAGAACAACTGTCACAGTATCTAAGCTTTAAGGTGCACATTGCTAATCATGACACCTATGCCTCAAGGGCTTGAACCTGTAAGTTCTTGTTCAAGGACAGCACGTGGGAGGGGAAACTGTACATGAACACAAGTAAGATTAAGCACGAGGTACGTTTCTCTGCACAGAGTGTAAGTGAAATACCATTTTTCTGCAAAAATGCCTTCTTATGTTCAAGAACGGGAAGGAAGGAACAAAGGATTATTCTTCACCAAAGAATGTGGGATCTGACAAACACAGCCAGTTTATGCTGATTTATACCCACTGTGGGTCTGGACAGGGTCCCAAAATATAAAACTCAGCTCAGTAATGAGACATTTACTCATGTGGTCCTGTTAACTCTACTGCAGCTCTTCGGGAATCAATTAGTATCTGCACAGCTCAGGTTGCTTCCCAAACTCTGCCCTGCATTTTTACCTCATGCTTTCCCATAACAACTGGCATCTGCCCAGAATGAAGGATCAGCTTGCTGATACACCATATGATTTACACCATAAATCCATGGTGTATGCTTTTGTGCACTTGCCAAAAAAAGCTTCCTTATCTACTGGGTTGATCGGAACAGTCAGACCTTTATTTGATAAAGAAAAACACAGCAAAAAAATGCAAGCGTTATCTGGTTGCATTAGGGTGGGAACACTCTTAAGGATTGGGAAAATTTGGGGGTTTTATGCAGTTTTTGATTTTGTTCATTGCATTGTGGATGTTTCAGAGGTTACATGCGTTGTTTCCTTTGTGACTTCAGTGAATTTCATGGAAAGTTCAGCTGGCCCATGGGTGACTTTGGCACATGTTCTTTAAGTTAATTTGCATTCTTGTCATCAATAACATTTGACTCCAACTTCAAGCAAGCCCTTAACTTTAAATAACTTAGTGATATGTAACAAGGCATGCTTACAACTCTTGCTGCCAGGTGCACTTTTTGAGACTCATGTACTTTAAGTTAGTACCCAAAGGAATACTGTATATAAATGACACCAATATATATGTATATCAATTATATCAATAAAAAATGTTTCCTGAGACCTCTCAGGGTGCTCTACTTTTTTTCCATGGGAAAGTCTGAGCTCCTCATTCAGGCACTCATCTTGCTGTAGGCACCCAATTATATACATTATATACATTATAATTCTACCTCAAGTAATAAAACAATTCCTAGGTGAGGTTGCACAAGAAATAAATCATAAAAGAAACCTTGGAATCATTTAAAAAAATCTTTATGTCAAGAAGAAGAGATGAATCTTAAAACTGGATATGAGCACAACTGTTTAATTTTACTGTAACTGTTTTATGGAATTTGATGGTTTGCATCAGAACTTACTGAAACAGGACTCTAGGAAAATAAAATTTGTTAAGATTATACACTAACCCAAGGCCCTTCCAGATCAAACTCCCCAAAGTGAATTAGCAACAATATTTTTAAGAGCATTTTTTATACAGCAAGATGTATTCCTTCACCCTGGTGCTCCACTGGGCTGGAGGAAATAGCCAAAGGCTCTCATTTGATTGTGATATGTCAATAGAAATTCCAGTTTTTCACCTCTCTGTTGAAGAAGTTTTCTTAGTGGTGATGGAAAATCAATGCCCTTCCTGGAAGGCAGGATTTAATACCACAACTTTGAAAACCAAACAAAACAAAAAGCATATTTATGAGGGAAGATCTTCGCAGTCAAACACAGTAGGCAACTTCCCACAGTTGGACTTTTAACAACCAAATTTTATGACCCATTCGAGGCTATAGTTGTATCCATCTCTTCTCACATCTGGAGTGTTTTCTGTTGCTACTCTGCCACTTCCTCCCATCTGGGAAACACCAGTGGACTAAAAAGGCATGGATTAACGTGGGAAGGAGAGAAAAGGGAAGGAAGGGAAGAAGAGATTATGAGGGAAAGGGAAAATAGGAAGGAAGGAAGGAAGGAAGTGTGGCCTGTCTCTTACNTTGCCTGTTTCTTACTTGAGTTTCTTCCCTTCTTTTTCCAAGGTGTGGAAGGAGGCTGTGACAGTAACCTCAGCCTAGTTCATGGGTCTGTGTTGCAGTAAATCCCCATCACTCAGGGCATGCCCCTGAGTGCTCCTGAGCACAAAAGGTACAAAGGGATGAGTCAGTTCAGGAAAATTTGGGACATTTTCCATTTTTCAGAAGTACCACAAAGAGAAATTACAAAGCCTTTATCCCCTTGTGTCCTTGCAGGAGGGTGGCTGAAATGACTCCCCAAGGGCAAGTAGAGAGTTTATTTTAAAAGAAACAACCTTCTTTCTGTTCTTATTATGACAACATTTAAAAAAAAAATGGAACACTGAGCCTAAAAAGAGACTTATCTTTCCACTCAATGTATGAATTTTGACTTCTTGATATTTTCATTTTCTTTTATAGTTTGTGGCCTTGCATGCTCTTAAAAGGACTTTTCTTCAGTGATTCAAAGACAAATCCTTGTTTTTTGGGTCTGATTGAAGTTTGGGCTCCTCATTTCTCTTGAAGAATTTGCAAAGTTCCTTGAGACTATATAACAAGTATTTTTATGTCTTTGGGATGTGGGCATGATATTTTTAGCAACAATTCTTTGATTTGCAAAGCACTCATTTTATATCCCATACCTTCTTAAGGCAGAGAAAGAGTGAAATGAGAAATGTGACTTTTTTCATATGTGAACCTTAGTGTCTTCTGTGTAGAAATACCTGGGACAATTATGTTGCTATTTCACCAGCAGCAAAAAAAGCACAGTTTGTGTGGGCTTGGTGATGTACTTCAGCAGCAGGGGAAATGAAAATTGATCCCTTGTCTGTGTAACATTTCATTCAGGATAATAAGAGAAAGATACATGAAGAGATTGCCCATAGTCAGTAAGAGACCTTGCAGAAAGCAAGACAAGTAGGCTCAGTACTAACAGTTTTTTGTTTCTCAAATGAAGGTTTTGAAAGCTGGGGTATTCAGTACTTTGGGACTGATTTCTCTCTTTCTTTTTGTCTATTCCTTTTCAAAAGAGCTTAAGAACATCTATTTGGGAGTACTGTGCTCCCACATAATGCTTTAGATTGTCCCACAAAAGAAAAAAAAAGGAGTTTCAGCAACACTTATGAAATGCGCTCTACCTCTGAGGGTGAATCAGTTTTTAATCACTGCTCAGTAGTAACTAAATTACATTTGGTATTTCCATCAAGCCATAATACTGTGCATTGTCTTACTACCACTGCTAATCCTGCTACTAGTAATTCAGAGTTTTGACCTCAGTCGTAAAACATTTTTGTCACCACTCTTTTTATTTTTGGCAATAAATTAGTATCTAACAGGTACTCTTAAAAATTTGGGACCCTATCCACCGCTGATAGACTCCACGGTCAGTTTTTCTTGGTGACTGTCAATTAGTCATTTATGAATGACAGACTTACGATCTTGGTTTCTAAATTTAAAAACTAAGTACAAAGACTCTAGACCTTATAACACTGTGTTATAAGTTCCAGTAGGTCACCTGGCATGTTGTTTCAAGCTGGTGCTGTTATCACTGTACTCAGAAAATATTTTATGTTTGGCTAACCCCTGCTTTTCAAAATGACATCCATGATGTTGCATTTTTGATGTTGAATAAGCCTTTTAAGAACCATTGATCTCAAGGGGAGAAACCCTTATTCGTCATTCTTTAAGTCTGCATGACCCTCACAGAGTTTTCCTCAGACATCTAATTTTATATTAGGCTCTATAAACTAGATTAGACTGGTCAACATTTGTTCCTATCTTTATAACACCACTTTTTGAGTTATCCAGTAATTTTACATTTACTTCTGGTCTTGAATTTTGCTGTTGAATAACTTACTACCCAAGATTTGATCTTTACACAGTCATGCTAACATGAAATTCAGCATGACCTGGATGTTGACTTACTGAAATGTCAGATGGATACTCTTAGCCTTTTTAATAGACACATTATGATGGTATTGTCAGTTAAAATACCATGTTGGGTTAAGTGAAATGTCTATGCATATTAGACTGACGCACATACCTTTACTTTTACCAGTAAGGCTTGCTGCCAGAGCTGGACTTGGGGCAAGGAAGGCTAAATAATTTGTTTACTTGTGTTTGTGCTTTATGGTACAGATAAAATATCTGAGAATCTGGAAAATTCTGCTCCTTGGTTGCAAACTTTCAGTTTCATCAGGATCTTTTGATTAATTTTCCTACAGAACTCCCAATTATCATTTATGTTCTTCCTTATAAATGAATCTTGCCCCTCAGTTATACTCCCAAGATTACTTCCTTGGGATAAGCTATCCCTTTCATAATTTTGGACCATCTTCTGTTCTGAACACATTTGAAATATGAGCTCTTGATCACTAACTACTAGTTAGCTATCAACTTCCATTCTAGTGGATTCATCTTTATCAATGATAGTGATAAAAAAGTGAGAAATAATCATTAAGATTATTTTAGTGACACAGAGGAGGAAGAATGAGACTACGTGACTCACTCAAGACTATTCAGAAACTGTTTGTCAGAGACAGAATAGCGCAGACCCTCTCAATTCCAAATTAGTGCCTTCAACACAAGACCATCCTGTCAAACACATGCTGCCGACCCTACATCTGTCTGAGGCCCCCATCTGCTTTCATGCATAAACAGATGGTAAATAGAACTTTTTCGTGTGAAACTTTATTCCCCAGGTGCTACAGCTTCAAAAATTATATTAAAAAAAATTATAGTAATTGGAAGAGGATGTCGGAGTATAAAAAAACTCCCACGTTGTAAATCCCACTACAAGAGGCAATTTTCTTTTACTAGTGACTCAATCTATTACCCCAAAACAGTATGGGAAATTTTAATTACTGATTGCAAAGACAGAAGAAACATTTAGTTATTCACTAATATTTTATTTAATATAAATTCATGAGAGGTCTGACTGCAGTTAAATGAGGTGTACATGATAATATGCACAGTGATTTAGTTGGTGCTAATATATTAGTAAACAGATATTTGTGTAAACATCATTAATATTTGAAGTGTTGCTTAGGGAGCATCTGACATCTTCTTTTTGCAGGTTAAAATATCCAGTATATTTCAGTATTTTTGTCAGTAAGCAACAAGGATGAGGGTTTAATGGGAGTCTTGTGGAATACATAGAATTGAAGGAATTTGTTTTCTTGAGCAAACACTGACAGCCATGGTGGGCCTTGTGCTGAGGCTTGAGATCCTCACAGATCAGCCTGAGTGACCACAGGATAACACTAGACATGAAAATAAAGGGGAACATACTTGGGAGGCTCTAGACACGTGTGGCCAGATATGTTCTGGTAGGCATAAGAAGGTTGCTGTCAAAACAAATGTATAGTTTTTTTGTCATATTAGATATACAGAGCCACAGCAAGGAGGTGTGGTGAACCTCTCCATGGGTGGGTTCTCTGTGGTTCATTAGGGCTGTTCACCTGGGTTGTTCATGAGAGTGAAGTTCGCAACAGCTGAAGGAACAGAAGATTTATTCACTATCTATATTTCTTTTGTTATTTCTTATCATATTGCCATTGCTGTTGTTATCACAGCAGTTTTGTTGCAACACTGGCTGCTGGGCCCTTTTATTGAGATCTGGAACCCTACACCCTTCCTGGAACAGAACACAACACTAAGGCGAGCCAATAATACTTGCACAATATCTATGAATTGAAATTCACATTTCTCCTGCTTTACCTTTTGCCAGCAAAGTGTAAGTGTATTGCAAAAATAGGCCATTTTAGGATCTGTCTTTGACTTCTTGCCCAATAGTAAAATTTAAATTCACCAGAAAGTGCTGCAGGCTCATTGTGTCTGTTCTTTGGCTCTGCAGTACTATGTACACTCAAGTGCATTTTTTTAGTTATGAATTGTGTTTCCTAGCAGATCTCCACTGCACAATGGAAAGAGACTGCAGTGCAAGGAACATCTGTAGTGAAAACATTCCAGTTATCCTGTTGGCCATCTAATTAGAATTTTGAAACACCAGATGACGCAGTACAGGCTCTTACAAAATGTAGGGAAAATTGCTTTAGCTTGGACAGATGTATGTTATGTAGTGACTAAATAAGTCAGTTTTAGAACAGTTTTAACTTGTGGCAAGCTACAAGCATCAGTGAGAATTGCTAGTCTAGAAAAGCATATAACTTTCACTTTTATGAAAGGGAAAATGATGCTGTTGTTTACAAAGTCCCAAGTCTAGTGTGACTAATTTAGCACTTAACTTATGCATGGATAAGCCTCAGACATAGTGTTCTAAATATGTGCAGTGGAGAGAGAATGGACGGTGGTGTTAAGAATGGAAGAAATTGGTGGGAAATGAACCAGTACCCCTGAATGAAATATTTTAATCCCATAACTAGCCAGTGGAGAGCAATACAGTGTCTCTGACAACCTGCTTAGAACCATCAAGTTTGACTAAATTAGCTCCCTGGACTAAAAAGACTTGTGGCTATAGCTGGAGGTTTACCAGTCTGCAGAGGATTTAAGCAAACTGTGGTGAACTCAAGACTGTCACAGTGAGAACTGCACTATCAGCAGGTCAATATATAGAAATGGCTGTAAAATAACAGAGGAAGTAAAAAGTAGCATGCTAGGGGAGAAATAAAAAAAAAAAAAAAAAAAAAAAAAAGAGAGGAAAAAAAAAAAAAAAAGAAAAAAAGGATCGAATACATTTTGAGTCCAGGTCAGATCTTGTCAAGACCATCTTTAGGCTGCACTTGTCCCACTGATTTTTGGTGGTTTTAAACCTGTTTTTGAGTAAGTNCTGAAATTTGTTTGCATTTTGTCATCAGTAAAAATGCCAATGTAAAATATTTGGCTATAAGTTTCTATGTAGGGAACTCACCTGGGTTCCAGTTAATGGACTAGTTTGCATTGAAAAATCATGACATAAAATCCTGTTAAGGGTCACCCTAACAACTGGGCTTGATATTCAGATCCGCACTTATTTTTCTTCCTGTCAGAATACAGAAATGCCTGTAAATTAAAATTAAAGAAGTCATAGAATAAAATTAAGTGCATTAAAATTAAAATTAAAAGAAATATATACTTCTGCTGAGCAAAACAGCTTCCATAATGGGAACTCCTATCCTGGATATGAATATACAATCAAGGACCTCTGTTTTAACATCTTCTTTAGAAAGTTCTCTAAATTCTCTGTTCTGTGAGGAGATAGGAGGCACTTCTTCCTTCTCTTTTTGTTTCATTCTTTCTCTAACTTCTGTAGAAAACCTTCTCTCTAGTGCTCAGCCTGTTGTAGGTCTTGTGAAGTGCCTAAAGATCACCTCCTGGTTAAAGTCCCTCTGCAAACACAGACAAATATTTAGGTTGTGGCTCCATATATCAGCACAAAAATCCTCTGGCCTGTTAAGATGAGCATCTCTGGCCACATGTCACAGCTCAGAGAGAGACACAGGCCAGGNAAAAAAAAAAAAAAAAAAAGAAGAAGAGGAGCAGAATAGAATAAAATACTTCACAAAAAATATACACACAAATAAACAAAAAAATGTTTGTTGAAACTTCAAGCACATAGGGAACTGTTGTCTGTGGCATTTTGTTTACTGTAGGCATCACAGAATTGTCCAGTTANCTTCTGCTGAGCAAAACAGCTTCCATAATGGGAACTCCTATCCTGGATATGAATATACAATCAAGGACCTCTGTTTTAACATCTTCTTTAGAAAGTTCTCTAAATTCTCTGTTCTGTGAGGAGATAGGAGGCACTTCTTCCTTCTCTTTTTGTTTCATTCTTTCTCTAACTTCTGTAGAAAACCTTCTCTCTAGTGCTCAGCCTGTTGTAGGTCTTGTGAAGTGCCTAAAGATCACCTCCTGGTTAAAGTCCCTCTGCAAACACAGACAAATATTTAGATTGTGGCTCCATATATCAGCACAAAAATCCTCTGGCCTGTTAAGATGAGCATCTCTGGCCACATGTCACAGCTCAGAGAGAGACACAGGCCAGGGACAGACAATCACAAGTGCGTTGTGTGATACAGCACAGCACATCAATCCAGTGCTTTTCGCCTCTCTACAGCCCCTCTGCCCACATCATCCAGTGTTGCTGTTCCCTACATCACATTGAGTAAGGTCCAGCGAGCTGTAGCATAGAAGCTTCTTGCATAGAAACTGCTTTCATGCAGAAAATAATTAGGAAAGCACATGGGAATTCAGAGCAACTCAGAGCAGAGCATTTGTAGGTTTTTCTCTCTCCTGAGCCTTCTAGAAGTTCTTCAAACTGCTTGGAGTTTGTTCTGTCCTGTGCCACTGTGCATCTCCTGATTGGAGAAACTCCACTCAAATCTTGGACATCTTCACTACAAAATGCAATACCTACAATTTCTAGTGTTATTTCAAAATTCATCCCAAAAATTGGGATTCCACTTAACAGTTTCTGAGAGTCAGAAATTACCTGCACTGTGTTGTTGACCAACTTTGTGGATTCAAAGCTTGAGTATAAAGTGCAATTTCCAAAAGCAGGATAACTCCTGTGTCTGTCTGTACAGCCAAGCCTTCTGTTTCCCCTCTTCTGTCCCCTATGGCAGGTCAAAGATGAGATCAGCTCATCTTTTAGGTTTAGAAAAGGCAACAAAAGGCAAAGACAAAAAGGAAAACGCCAACATAATATAGTTATATACCTTGTATAGGAAGGTTTGTGTTACCTGAGCAGTCATGACAAGAAAAAGATTGAGGCATTTAATGAAGCACTAGTTAAAAAAACAAATCAAAACCAAACCTATCAATACACAGTTATGTATATTAGTTGACTTTAAGCAAATAATTTTAGCTGTTGGGCATGGTTTTCCTGATTTAATAAAATATATTAAATAAACAAAATGTCTGTAAGTAATTCCTTTTTCTTTTCCTGGGTTTATGTTAATATTTTTTCCCCACTGCATTGATTTATCTAAGACAGCTGTACCTTTAAATATGTAATTACTTTCCTTTGCCTACTGCTACAGAGCTTTCCTTGGGGGAAAGGTATCAGAAGAACAGTTATCCGCACCTCGGATGAAGTGGAAAATTTAGTTGTAAGTGGCATTTACTGCTCTCTTCAGTAGCAATAATCCAACCATTGAAATGTTACTAAGATTGCTTCTTTTGACCCTTTTTAACAAGATCACAGCTGTCAGCATTTCAAGTACCCTTATCAACCAGACCCAGCAGTGGCTTCAGGAAAGGCATTACCTGATGCGGGAAGCTTTAGGGTGTCGGAAAGAGTCAATCAGAGCCAGTACAAAGCAATTCTTATCAGAAATCCCTTGCTCTTTACTTTGTATGATTGTTCCCTTCCATATTGAGGTGAGGGCTGTAACAATGATTGAAGAAAGAGCTTTGTGAGTAATGTGCAGGGGTTTTCTCTACATAAGTGTCTTTTATGAAACATCAACTTATTAAAGCAGTTGCTACAGTGTGTGCATTGGAGGTCATGGGAGTGCAAACCTTTCAGAGGTGAGGTCTGCAAAACACTGGGCAACCCTTAAGGTGGTCAGAGTAAAAAAATCAGCAGGTCCCAGCAGTATGGTCTCAACGAGATTTCGGCTGTGGCACTGAAATCACGGAAAATTTCCCATTTTCTCATCTCCTCAATTGCAGTATCTCTCTATAATCAGGGGAAAGATAAATTGATGCTACAGAAGAAGGTGAAGGTACTCCATGGTAGAAAAAAATCCTTTGTCAACATCACAAATTAATGATCAGAGGAGAAGCAGGTGTTGAGCACAATTAGCTCCCTAGGAACTCTTTCAAAGTTGAAAATTATAGCTTTTATAGACATCCAAAGCATGTAAGAAATAGAAAGAGGACTTAAAGAAATGTAATTTGAATTTTCTAATCTATCATAGAATCATAGAATATGCTGAGTTGGAAGGGACCCATCAGGATCTTCAAATCCAGCTCATTGCCCTGCACAGGACACCCCAAGAATCACCCCATGTGCTTGAGAGTGTTGTCCAAATGCCTCTTGAACTCTGACAGGCTTGGTGCTGTGACCACTTCCCTGGGGTGCCTGTTCCAGTGTCTGAACACCCTCTGGGCTGAAAACCTTTTCCTGATATCCAACCTAAACCTGCCCAGACCCAGCTTCAGGCCATTTCCTCAAGTTCTGTCACTGATCACAAGAGTGATCCTCCACTTCCCCTCATGAGGAAGTTGCTGACCACAGTGAGGTCTTCCCTCAGTCTCCTCCAGGCTGAGCAGAACAAGTGATCTCAGCTGCTCCTAGTAAGGCTTCCTCTCCAGACCTTTCACCATCCTTGTTTCCCTCCTTTGGATGCTCTCTAATGGCTTAATGTCTTTTTTATACATTTTGGTGCCCAAAACCTCCCACAATATTCAAGGTGAGACTGCCCTAGTGCAGAGCAGAGCAGGACAATCCCCTCTCTTGCCTGGCTGGTGATGCTGTTCCTGATGCTCCCAGGACAGGGTTGTCCCTCCTGGCTGCCAGGGCACTGCTGACCCATATTCAACTTTCCATTGACCAGGACCCCCACGTCCCTTCCCACAGCTGCTTTCCAGCCTTTCATTCCTCAGTCTGTCTGTACATCCAGGGCTGCCCCATCCCAGGTGCAAAGTCTGGCACTTCCTCTTGGTCTCATGGTTGGTCAAGGTCTCTCTGCAAGACCTCCCTGCCTTCAAGGCAGTTGACAGCTCCTCCCAATTTACTGTCATCAGCAAACTTATTTAGTGTTCCTTGGAGTCATTAATAAAGATGCTGAAGAGCACAGGGCTGAGGATGGAGCCCTGTGGACCCCCACTAGTGACAGGTCACCAGTCTGATGTCNTATTATTATTCAGAAGGTTTAAAAATTTAAACAAACCATAATAAACAAATTCATATTTAACTGAAGTATTTTTGCATCACGTTCATAGTCCACTCATGTTTCTTATAAAAAAANAACACCCTTATCCAGATGAATGCTGGACACTTTGTCCATAAGGATACTTGTTGGAGTCCAAAAAAATTTCATCTACTGCCTTTCCTAGATCAACTCTGTGGGTTACCGTTTCGTAGAAGGAAATTGGGTTCAACAAGCAGGATTTTCCCCTCATGAAGCCATGCTGTCTATGATTGAAGACTGCTTTGTCCTCCAGGTGTTTTTCAGTACTTTCCAGAATAATCTTTTCCATGATTTTATGAAGATACCAAAGACATTTCTCTCTATTTTTTTTTTTTTTTTGAGTGTTAGGGAAAGAATGGAAGCAGAAGTATTTGGATTCTTATGTCTTCATCTTTTTCTAGGTGTCACCTTAGTACTTGTGAATTTCTCTGCTGTATGTCTTGCAACTTTTACATGGATTAAATAATTTTAGGCCTCACTGCAAAATATTTCAAGATCCATTGCCAAGATCCATCTTTTTCATGGTAAAGTGATAATGATTGATCATTCAATTATTAATTACTTAGAAACATATTTTAATCTATTATTATTATTATTATTATTATTATTATTCAGAAGGTTTAAAAATTTAAACAAACCATAATAAACAAATTCTTATTTAACTGAAGTATATTTGCATCATGTTCATAGTCCACTCATGTTTCTTATAAAAAATAAAAACTAAAGAGTAAGTGCTGTAGCATGAAAAAGTGTTAATATTGAAGTTTGTAAATAAATGCAACAATTTGGTGCAGACTGGTTATATTCTTCATCATTTGAAGCTTCTTGATGCATTGGGAATGTCATTCTAATAATTTGCAAGCAGTAATCAAAGGAATTGATGCAGAAATCATGTAGTATAGTTGAAAAGCCTGGAGATGTCAACCTCAAGGCCTGTATAAGCTTACAACAGACATCGTTGTGAATATCCACTAGAAAATAATGCTGCAAATATCATATTCAACTACTTCTCATTTCTGAGTTTGAGTGACTGTATGTTCCACCTTTTCAGAAAAGGATCTTGGGGTCCTGGTGGACACCAAGTAAAACAAGAGCCTGCAATGTGCCCTTGTGAGAAAGAATGTGTTCTGCAAGGTGAACCTGGCATTGTCCAGTATTGCCTGTGTGCTAAAATTTTGTATTACTCTGTTTTCCTGAATCTATTTCTTGAGTTCATGCCTGCTCAATACAGCAACATTCAAAGGATTTGTTTGCACATTTAGTAAAGATCAATATGTTTTCAATATACCTGGAATTGCTTAATGAATGTCCTGAAAATATGATGCAAGATGAAAAATTGATTTGATGTGATTCTTGTGTGAGACAACCTATGAACTCATTGATTTTTGCTAGATGTCAGCTCTACAAAATGCTTCTTAGAAGTTTTCAACTCTGAAACATCTGGAATGAAATTAAAAGCCCACCTGAGTCAATAAAAAGTTTTGATAACTTTATGGTGTTGAAAAATTTCTGCAAGTGTATACATTTTATAAAAGATATAAATACATTAGCATCCATTGCTGCCCTCCTTCACAGTACACATTTCCTATTGAATGTTATAGGGGTTCCTTGCACCATTCAAAGAAAAGTAAATAGGGACACTTCATGTTTCCCTTGTAGGGATTAAAGCATTTTCTTGGGCAGGAAAACTAGTGATCCCTACCCAAGCTCTCCCATACAGTGACAAAGGCAAAGTATGATTCCAACTCATGCTTTTCAGCAAACAGAAATGTTAGTAATTCTTTCAAAGGGAAGAAGGCTTTTAACTTCCAAAAAGTTTAGTCCTATCAAGATCCATAAACTGATCCTTGTCCTGAAATTGAACAGCTAAATGATTTTCTAAAAGAGACAGGAAAGAAGAGACCTAGATGAGAAAATAATTTGTTTGCCTTTTAGTCAAGTAATGTATTGGGTTTGGAAGGAAAGCTTTTGGTAGTGAGGGTTTCTACAGGGGTGGCTTCCATGAGGAGCTGCCAGAAGCTTCCATCATGTCCAGCAGAGCCAATCCCTGATGGTTCCAAGACAGACCCACCACTGGCCAAGGCCATCAGTGACACAGGTAGTGACTGTGGGATAATGTTTTTAAGAAGGCGGAAAAAAACTACACAACAATAGGCAGAGAATGAGGAGTGAGAATCTGTGAGGGAAAGAGCCCTGCAGACTCCAATGTCAGTGAAGAAGAAGAGAAAGAGGTGCTCCAGGTGCCAGAGCTGAGGTTCCCCTGCAGCCCCTGGTGCAGTCCATGGTGAGGCAGCTGTGCCCCTGCAGCCCATGGGCATCCATGGGGATGCAGAGATCCACCTGTAGCCTGGGGAGCACCCCACACCAGAGCAGGGGGATGCTGAAGTGGGCTGTGACCCCGTGAGAGGCCCATGCTGAGGCACCAGAGTCAGCACATTAAGTCAGTGCATGAACATTTATAGTATGAGGTATTTGAGTGTGTACTGTTCCCATTTGTCTCCCGTTGAAAACACTCTACCTTGTAAAAATACATAGGTGAAGATATAAATCAACAAATAATAATCTTCAGCTACTCACAAGCTTAAGAACAGAGAGCCAGTCTTCTGTGCTAAATGGTTACTGTTATGGTTTCCTACAGTCTCAGCTGATGAATATTTATTAACTTACAAAAACAGAAACAGCTTCAGCAAAAAAATATTGGACAGTCTGATATCTGAATGACTATGTCTGGTCTCAAGTAACTTTTCATAGCTATTTGAGTGCAAATACCTTCAGGCAAAGCTCAGGACTGTATTTGTCTTTTCTTTATGGGTTTCACTACCATTAAATTAGAGACTCGGTCTCCTTTTGTTTTGCACATAGTCAAATTTATGCTTCACTCCTTCAACATTGTTAGATTTTATGGAAGTAATACCTGAGCATAGTCACTGATCAAATAGTCCTTGTGTTCAGGTGGGATGCTGGAGGTTGGGATGCAACATCCCTGATTTAAATCAGAGGGCAGAGTTGATTTGGGGTTTCATTTACTGCAGATGAGTATTTTTAATTACTGGCTACCCCGTGAAAAAGAAAGACCCACACCTCTATCTTGATCAAAAAGTGGTGTGGTTGCACTACCTGCTCCAACAGGATGGCAATTTGCAATGGCAAAGATGCACCAAAATACCTGGGAAGCATCATCCAGATGATAGTATCTGCAATTAACAATCTTAGATGATTTCCAGGGTCAGTATCATGGATTTATAGATTATACTCTTAAAAGCCGAGATAGGCAATAAACCAGGTGCAGAGGCTGCAGATGCTGTCCTCTGACAAATCACTAAAATTAAGCACTGCAGTACTAACCCGAAGTCCCCCTTGAAGTTAGATCAGAGGTCCCCACTGTGGATATGGAATCTCTCTCTTCCATAATTATTATCCATTTTCAATCCAGCACAATGGAACAATACAACTAAAGGTCAGGATGAAGATCAGTTGGGAAAGGAAGAGAAAAGGAATGTTCCCATGAGAATAACTAGATTAGGATACATTTAAATACACCTCCTAAATTTCTCAGCTGCTTTTTATTCCAAGCAACAGAAATGGGCCTGACACCACAAGCTGCTTTGAATGGGCTGAAAGGTTTCTGCAATTATAAGTGGGGGCTCCAAATCAGTTATTCTGAATTATACACAGAGTAAAGCCACTTGTCTGTAATCATCTGCCATGAGAATGGTCAAAATGGGTATGTAAGCACAAGCTGCAAACACAACTCTAAGTACAAGTCTTAGACTCAGTTTGGTGTGAAGGATTCTTGCTTCCCATCATCACAATATCCAATGAATAAGAATGGTTAGAAGCATGTTTAGATGAAGAGTATTTTAGAAAAAATAACAAAGGACGTATAGATTTTTTTTTGAAATATGTTTCAGAAGACATGACTAAAACAAAACAAGAGAAAACAAAACAACCACAACAAACAGAAAAACAAAGCTTTCACAAGATCAGGAAATTTTTATTATGTCAAATTTGACACCCCAGCTATATTAACATTTATGAAGACTAGAATGGAATATTTTTATATGAATGTCTAATATAAAGAACATAGACATCATTATGTTTTCAGCTTTGTGTCTGCAAATAAGAAAGAAACTGGAGGGAATTTAAAAAAATTTAAATAAATGCTGTGAACTGATCATATGCCCCAGGTGTTCAACTAGAGTCAATTAACTCCAAGTGATTATTTTCCTTAGTTGGTACACATTTAAAAGCTGTCTTCATTTTTCCAGCACTGCTAATAGAATTCTCCCAATCTGATTTATGTTTCGCACAACCTGTTGCTGCTTTTCCTTGAATTGCGTAAATCAGTTGGTCATATTCCACATGCTCTGCTTCCCAACAGGATGTACTTTGAGCGTATCAGCTCTTTAAATATGGTTATCAATGCATGGTTGGTCTGTGCAGCAGCACTTATTCAGAAAAAAAAGAAAAATTCAGTCTTCCTCATTGTTGGCTGTGAGTATTCAAGCCCAGTGGATTCATTTGTTTTCCATCTGCATCACCAGTTTCATTTTTTAGGATAGGAAACACTTCAAATTACATACAAGATGTGCAGGTTGTGGATGTGTTCATCTGTGATTCAGCCTCAGCTTTTGTTTGCTTGTTTGTTTGTTTTTCTCTGCTCTGTTTTGAAATAAACAGCTGCTTGTGATTGTCTCACTGATAAAGAAAAGTCTCTTAGAGAGAGGTAAATCATAGAATCTTATTTAAGTCAAAAGTGAACTTCAATTACCCATCAATGAGCAAAAAATAGGAGCGTTTATTTTGACCAGTGGTCTCTTCCTCCCTATCTCATGCCATATAGTATGAAAATCCTAACACATTTGTTACACTAAAAACAAAGAGATATCAGGAGTGTATTTAATGAAGGCAAAAGGTGAGGGTACTTTTGCCTCCACTCTTTACTGACAGCACGGATTGAGTGCATGATTTAAACTCCGAGTGAGAGAGTGTGGATTTGACTGTAGGCAAACACGTGACCCTGCATCTTCCCCTTCACTGTGTAATGAACGAAGCCTCAGATGGATTCATAGAATCATAGAATATCCTGGGTCAAAAGGGAGCACAGTGATCTTCAAGTCTTACTCCTGGACCTGTGCAGGACATCCCAAGAAATCCACCATGTGCCTGAGAGCACTGTCCAAATTATTCTTGAACTCTGTCAGGCTTGGTGCTGAGACCACTTCCTTGGGCCACCTGTTCCAGTGCCCAACCAGCCTCTGGGTGAAGAACCTTTTCCTGATATTCAGCCTAAACCTGCCCTGAAACAACTTCAAGCCATTCCCTTGACTCCTGTCACTGGTCAGCAGAGAGAAGAGATCAGTGCCTGCCCCTCCTCTTCCCCTCCTGAGGAAGTTGTAACTGCAATGAGGTCTCCCCTCAGTCTCCTCCAGGCTGAACAAGCCAAATGACCTCAGCCCCTCCTTGCATTGATGCCCAATGTTTTGCTGAATTTGACCTTAGACAATGTAAACCACCAGAGCTGGGAAGATTTAAAAACTGCTCTGGACATCCACAATGAAATCCTAAATTCAGTCCATGATTCTGACTGTAAGTTTGCTGGACAAAATGAGTAGAAATGATGACTGCTGTGTTTGCTTAGCAGAGTGACAAAGGGATTTGGGAATATCTTGGATTATATGGACCGCAGATCTTCAAAAACTGTCCCGTGAATTAAGTCTTAATCTTTCACCTGAACTCTAAAGCCCAGGGCATCTGGAGTGTGCTGATCCCCTGTACCTAGAGAAGCATCAGTTCTGAACTGACATGGACAGATACAGACCATGACACACGGTCCACTCTTCACAATATACAGAGACTGTTTTTTGGACCCAAAGGCTGCCTTGGACTCATTTCTACCAGAATTTGCTGGATGTTTATAGCCAGTTCTGAATAGCAGATGCTACATGATTAACTTATTCTCACAAGGTGATTTGAAATGACTCAGCTCACTGAATGACTTTTCAGGTTCTTGTTGGATTTTAATGTGTTTATTGTTTTAATGTGTTTTATGTTTTCTTTTAGTGTAATCATGGTTTGTTTCCATGGCATTTTGTTCATTTTCCACACTTTTGTACTTTTTTGACTGCCATTCAGTTCAAGACTTGGTAGAAAAAATACCTGAGAGTTGATGCAAGTCCAGATCTCTCCAAGGACATTCCCTGAAAAGGAAGGAAATCATTATCATAAAGTAACTTTTCCAAATTATACATGATGGGGAAGCTTCCCATTAAGCTTAACCACTAGCAAACACATTACAATGAAAATATAGAGACCTTATTTTGTAACTAAGTATATTTCAACCCAGATTAACCTTAAATTTCTAAAACATGTCAAGTAAGAATGCAGTTGAAAATGTGATCTAAGGGCAACATCTTTCCAAAGTAAATATTTTTCCCCATACAAGTACTTCACTAAGATAAAGAAATAAACGAAATTAAAATTGACATTGAGAAGATCCCAAAATGCTTGAACTTTTTCATGGAGAGGAAAAAAGTCTTCCTGCAACTTCTGTCTAAAGACTGATTGATCAAAGAGCCCTATTCTGATCTCTCCCGATTGTACTGCTTAGCAGACTTTGAATGAAAGCAGGAGAAAAGGAAACATGACACCAAGGGAGAAATAAAACAAAAAAGTCTCTTGATACTCCCTCAGTGTGTCACTTTGAAGGAATTATTTATCCATTTTAGTAAGCTATTCTACTTACCAGAATAAAAAGGTTTAATATGAACAAGAATGTTCTGAGGGCAAATTAATTTCAAGACAGACCCTCAGCAGGTGTAAATTAGTGTAATTTGAGGCAATTCATAGCCTGACCTCAAGCTTCCCCAGATGAGCATCTGGTCTGTTGCGTGTTGTGTGTTTTAACAGGCTAAGTATTATACTCAGCCTTTCTAAGGAGCTTTGTTTTTCTGTGATTTTTCTGTTCTCAAATCATGCCTGATAGCTTGTTAATAGCCCCAGAAACTTCAATTAATTTGTTACAAAGTCTCTTTTCATATTGCACTAAACTAAACTCCTTTAACCTTTCTCTATGACACATCTCCAAGGGTATTATTCCTGCTGCTCTGCTTCTTCCTAGCTCAAGGGCGATTATGTTCTTGCTGAGGTATTGCAGCAAAGCTGCAGAAAGTGCTCTGGGTGAGGCAAACCAAGCACTTTCACAGCAATAATGCCACCTCCTAAGAGCTATACTACCCTCCCACAGCACCCTGATGTAGCGGTGGCCCAGCCCACCTTGGGGCTGAGTGACATCAAGTGGGTAGACTTTCCCGCCCAAGGCTCTGACCCCGAGGGCGGGACCAATGACTGAAGTGCCTTCCCACCAAGTGCCACTCTCACTGTATCTCCACCCCAGTTTCCAGAATCCTCTATGTTCCCACAAAACCCATTGGTTCGCTCCTCTATGTTTATTCATGTCTCTCACTGAATATTCATTAAGTTCTAGAAAATTCTGTGCTGTTAGATTCACCATTGGTTTATTCAAATATGTTCCTCCCCTGTGNGCTTATGTGCACTTCTCACTCTAACCTGAAAGAAACTGAATTTCAGGGCAATCAAAAAAAAAAAGAAATCCAACACTGCCTTTAAAACAAAAGTGTTTGTCTCATTTCTTTTCTAAGTGGACACAATTTGGCTGAGAACCTGTAGTTAACACTTCAACTGAAAGTAAAATAAAGCAGGTTATAACAGTCATGAAATTCAGGGAGTAATAACAAACAGCAACTGCTGCATCACTTTTGTAATGTCACATCAACAGTACAGTGAGGCAGCAGCTCCTATTCTCACAAATAATGCACTGAGACTAAATGAGGAATAGTGGGGGAGTCCTAAATAAAGGGAAAATACAATAGAGAGATTATTACACAGGAGACACTGTATGAGCGACAGAATACATTGGCTTCAAAAAAATCTAAATTTGTTTACTCTTAAGTTAATGTAAAACATACAGAGGCTATGCCTCTGTAGTGTACGGTCACTGTGGAAAAAAGTAGACTTACAAATAGCCACCCATTTAACAGGGAACGTCAGGAAAGAGCGCCTGGATTTTAAAGGCATCCTAACTACAGTAATTAGGAAAAGAAAAATACAAAAAAAAGGCATCAACATCTAGATCCTCAAATTGAATAAGAGTAACTACATTTTTCTTCAATTTCCGAATTATATTCATACAGTACCCAAGGACATTTCAACTACCAACTCTTCCCTCTGTCCTGCAAAAACATACACCTGGCAGAGACAAGCGTCCCAGCGAACAGGGCTCTGGAGATCTTTCTATCTGTATCCTTTTGCAGGACTGGTATCTTGACTTTCAAACTTTATTTTCTTGCATCATTGCTCAGCATGCTAATTCAAACTAACCACTTTCCTTGAAGGGCTGCCTTCCATCTCCACTGCAAGTCTGCACACCTAATGTGAAAACAAACAGAAAACCAACAGCAATTTTTAAAATACAATACTGTATGGAAAGCTTGGACCTTGTAAATTTGGACCAAGAAATCAAAAATTAAGACCTTCTAACATGTGGTATAAAAAAGCAAAGGAAGTGTATACATGCCTTCTGACTTCACAGAAAAATCAGAATTTGCATAGGATATACTTTGTGCAAGGCAACAAGCCTCTTCAGTATCTGGAATATAACTAAACTTGCTCAGAGGTTTTGTCTTCGTGCATATCAAATATCATCAAATTTGTGTTTCAAGTAGTCTGTCATGATCTTGGCAATGGATAGTTCATCAAGTAGCTTGAGGTTTTGACAGCCTAGACACTGACGGATTTTAATTCGGCATAGATCTTGCAAGTTTCTGGGCTGTCTTTTCACTTCTTTTAAGAAATCCAGACAGGGTCGTCTACTTCCAGAAATACTTACTGAAACATCCAGTGGGGTCTGTCCTACGTAGTTCCGTGTGTTCATATCTGCTCCGTAATGATACAACATTTGTGCACAAACCACATCATCTTTAAGAGCGGACAAGTGTAAAGTCGTCTGTCCATCTTCCAAGCAAGCCAAGTTTGCATCCGCCCCTCTTTGAAGAGACATTCGGCAGTACGAGTGATTGCTTTTGATCACAGTATATTCTAACAGGAAACCATTCTGAAGGTCAGTGTTGGCATTGTGATCCAGAAGGATTTTCACACAGCTTGACCGCTTGCAGATAATGGCCAGCTGGATTGGTGTAATACCTTTATTACTGAGCGGATCAACCTCAGCCTTGAATTCCAGCCTGACAAAAGAGGAGCTCTACCGAACTGAGCTGCTACGTAGAGGGGAGTCCAACCATCATTGCTCTTTGCATTAATATTGTCACTTCTATAGTCAGATTCCAATATCAAGCATGCAATCCTCACTCAGACATATATGGCTGCATAATGCAGAGCAGTGAAACCTTCAGTTAAGTCCTTAACTGTGGGATCAGCTCCATGTTCAAGAAAAACACGGACACATCTCTCCTTCCCGCTTGCTGCAGAATATTGAAGCAAGGTCCAGCCCTTAGCATCTCGACCATTTGGAGGATATCCCTGCTCCAGCACCTTGTGCACGGTGTGAACATCACCAACAGCCACGGCAACCTGGATCTGCAACTCTTCCTGTAGCTCAGGGTTCCTCTGGCAGTGATGGCGTGACATCCTAGCTTAATCTGGGCTTTTACAGGAGCCTCATGAGGTCACACTAGTCACTGTGAATCAATATGAAATATGAATAAATTTGGACTGGGTCCAGAAATAAGGTATTTCGTGTGCTGGAGCATAGCGGGACACGAGCTCTCCCTACACTGGCGGCAGAAGGCAGGCGTCACGAACCCGTCTCGGACCTCTCCCCAAACCCTTTTTCCGATCCTTCCTCCCCAGTTTTAAATCCCCAAGTTAAGCCCCAAAATCGTGGCTGTCCTTGTTCTTTCCACCGCAGTCTATGTTGTTTCCAAAATGGATGCCACCACGTGGCACCCCCCCAGTTTCTTCTTCCCAGAATCCCTTTCCTCATCCTACGTCCAACCCCTTTTGCTCCTCCGTTCCTTCCCTTCCTGCCCCTCACACCGCCTCCTTAAGCTCCACCTGCAATCCCTTTGCTTCCTTCTCTAGCTCCACCCATCCGGCTGTCACTTCCGGTTCCCACAGTCCCGCATCCGGTTCCCATGCTTCCTATACCAGATGTGACGACCCTGGGACCCAGAACCTGGAACTACAGGATGCTCTTTTTGCCGCACCGGTGACTTACAACCGCTTGGGCAATAGCCCTGCTTGGAAGCCCTTTGAGTCTCAAACCCTTGAGAGGCTTTGCAGAGCCCAGAAGGAACATGGGAGAGACAGTCCATATTTTAAAACCCTTCTTCACGCCACCATTTCTACAACAATTATAGTGCCGCATGATGTGAGGAATGTGTTTTCTTGTTTGCTCTCTCCATCCGAATTTCAGCTATGGTTAGCGGATTGGAGAAAGCATCTAACTGACCTGCTCCCTGTTCTTTTTCAAGATCCAGATAATGTGAACCTTACAATGGATCATCTAATGGGTGAAGGGTTATTGTCTAAGCCACAAGATCAGGCACGAGTTATTCCCAAAGCGGCCTTAAATTCTATTAGAGATACGGCAGAAGGAGCCCTCCTATTGCTTCCCTCAAAATCGGCTATCACATTAAATTACACACAAATTCGACAAGCACCAAATGAACCTTTTATGGATTTTGTAGACAAAGTGCGTGTTGCGGTGGAAAAACAAACTGAAGAGTCTAACACTAGAGAGAGCATAATCACCTCGATTGCACAGGCTAACGCTAATGAAGCTTGCAGGAAGGTGATCATGTCTCTACCTTTGGAACCACCGCCCACGCTCACACAAATGATTCGAGCTTGCACATGGTTAGTGCAAGTAAATAATTCAGCCTCTAATTCAGCTCCAAAGAAACAAGGGGGAATTGTGGGTGAAGTAGAACAGGAAACAGCAGCGGTTGGAGACACATCTTCTTTGTTTTGCTATCGCTGCGGAAAAAAGGGGCACACGTCCTGATTTTGTAGGGCACCTGCCCACATGATTCGACCACCAACTAATTCGAAAATGTTTCCCCAGATGCACACCACCAGGGAAACTAAGGCAGCAGCGCGTTTCAGCTCCCCGCGACAATACAAGTAGAACTGGGAAAACAGACACCTCCAAAACACCAGACAACAGAATCTGGACACCTGGACAACAGCTGAGGGTCATCTGTGAGACACCTTACAACTTTGACACCACTCATTGGCGCATCTTAGCGGTCACCCTGCAGCCAGATAAGCGATATTCACCAGACTTTTCTACACTGTCATTGGGGACACCCAGCAGACACCCGCAGGGATCGAGGTCTCTCCTGAGCTCACAGCAGTGGACGCAGACGGAGGCTTCATCCGTTTGGCGCGGTGTGCCCATCCTCCCCCCTTCCTACCCAAGGGTCAGGTCATTGCCCAGGCCATACCATTGCCAAAACTTCTGCCCACAGAAGTCTGTTGGACAGAAGTGGTAGGAGGAGACAAGCCCCTGGTACAGTGCCAACTGCGCCAGGGAGCCAATAAGTTGAATGTCACTGGGATGATGGACACAGGCGCGGGCGTGACGGTCATTCCCACAGAGAAATGGCCGCCACAATGGGAGGCATAGTCTCCGGGATCGGGGGGACTCAATTGGCGAGACAATCAAAAAATTTAATTCCATTGGGAGGTCCAAACGGACAGGTTGCATCCATCCGCCCAGTCGTCTTGGACACAAAGTTCACATTGTGGGGGAGGGATGCCTTGTCCCAGTGGGGCACCACCATTAATATCAGCCCCAAATCACAGGGTTTTTAGGAGTGGCCACTGGGGAGGAGCGCAACATCCAGAAACTTAATTGGACCACTACTTCGCCTTTCTGGGTGGACCAGTGGCCACTAAGGAAAGACAAATTAAAAGCGCTCCATGCACTCGTGGAGGAGCAGTTGGCCAAAGGAAGTATCCAGCCAACTAACAGTCCCTGGAACTCGCCCGTGTTCGTCATCAAAAAGCCGGGCCGAGACAAGTGGCGTCTCCTCCACGACCTGTGAAAGATAAATGATGTGATTGAGGACATGGGACCCCTCCAGCCAGGCATGCCATCGCCTGCCATGCTCCCACAACATTGGAAGATAGCAGTTCTGGACATTAAAGACTGCTTCTTCCAAATACTCCTCCATCCCAAAGATGCGCCACGGTTTGCCTTCTCGGTGCCTTCCCTCAACCGAGAGGCTCCCATGCAGCATTACCACTGGCGAGTCCTTCCCCAAGGCATGAAGAACAGCCCAACAATCTGCCAGTGGTACGTTGCTAAAGTCCTGTCGCCCGTCCACGCCAAAGCAGACAAAGCCATCATCCTTCATTACATGGATGATATGCTGGTCTGCTGCCCCAATGACAACACCCTTAACCAGACATTACACATGGTTATTGAAGCACTTGAGGCCTGGGGCTTTGAATTACAGCCTGAAAAGGTACAAAAACCCTTGGAAGTATTTAGGCCTGAAAATAACAGAAACATCAATAGTGCCTCAGCCAATAACCATCAAAGATAATCCTAGAACCCTCCAAGAGCTTCATCAGCTGTGTGGCAGCCTGAACTGGGTGAGGCCCTGGCTGGGGTTGATGACAGAGAACCTTCCCCCTCTCTTTAATTTGTTAGCAGGAGGGGGTGATTTGTCATCACCTAGGTCCCTGACGGCAGAGGCGAGGCAGGCCATTGCAAAAGCAGAGGAGACAACACAAGACAAGCTCACAGGTATCTGCCCTACCTACCTTTTCAATTAATCATTCTAGGTAGGGCTCCACACCTCCACAGCCTCATTTTTCAGTGGGATGAGGGGCGGAAGGACTCTCTTATTATCATTGAATGGGTGTTTCTTCCGCACCAACCATCCAAAACAATAACCACACCACAGGAACTGATGGCGAGCCTCATCATCAACGGTCAAGCCAGACTCTGCACCCTGGCGGGGTGCAACTTTTCATGCATCTACCTTCCCATTGTCTCAGACCAACTAGAGCACATGGTCCAAACAAATGAAAATTTACTATTTGCTTTAGATAGTTACTCTGGCCAAATTTCTAGTCATAAGCCAAAGCATAAACTTTTCAATGAGGCTTTTTACATCATCTCAAGGGAAATTCAGAGAAGAAAGCCCCTCAAAGAAGCTCTAACCATTTTTACAGACGGCTCAGGAAGATCACATAAATCAGAGATCACCTGGAGGAATCCAAAAACGCAGCAGTGGGAAGCTGATGTCGACATAGTTCAAGGATCTCCTCAGGTTGCCGAGCTAGCAGCTGTTGTCAGAGCCTTTGAGAGGTTTTCTGAACCTTTTAATTTGGTAACCGACTCAGCGTACGTAGCTGGAGTAACTATGAGAGCCGAAGGAGCTCTCCTAAAAGAAATTTCAAACCAGAAAATATATAGCTTGCTCTTGAAGTTAAGTAAGTTAATTTCCCACCTAGAGCAACCGTTTTATACAACGCATATCAGGTCACACACTGAACTGCCAGGAGAGATTGCTGAAGGCAATCGGAGGGCTGACATTCTAGCCTCTCCAGAGGAATTAGTAAAATTCCCCTTAATGTTTGAACAGGCAAAAATCAGTCATGCCATGTTCCATAAAAATGCGCCTGCCCTGGTCCACATGTTTCACCTAACGCGAGACCAGGTGAAGGCCATTGTGGCGACATGCCCCAGCTGCCAACCTTACCAACTTCCATCCCTTGGCAGCGGGAAAAACCCTAGAGGCGTCAACAGCGGTGAGGTGTGGCAAATGGACGTGACGCACTTCCCAGAATTTGGTCAACTGAAGTACGTTGAGGTATCCATTGATACCTTTTCGGGGGCTACGTTCGCCTCCGCCCATGACGGCGAAAAGGCTAAAGATGTTGAGAAACATTTGGTTCAGGCCTTTGCTCTGCTGGGCATGCCCAAGAAGATCAAGACGGACAATGGACCTGCCTACACCTCGAAAGAATTCGAGCGCTTCTGCCAACAGTGGGGAATTCACCATGTCACCGGGATTCCCCACTCCCCAGCCGGGGAGGCTGTGGTAGAAAGAGCCCACCAAACACTCAAATGGGTACTTCTACAACAAAACAGCACTACTAAAACTAACTCATCTGTGTTTAGGCTAGCCAAGGCTCTCCTTACTATAAACTTTCTTAACAGTCCATTTGAAGAGCCAGAGCCACCTATCTTTCACCATTTTAGCAATTGTAGCCGAGGGAAGCTGAAAGAAAATCCAGAAGTTCTTGTAAGGGATCCGGACACGCAACAGATCCAAGGACCCTTTCGCCTCATCACTTGGGGTCGCGGATATGCAAGCGTGTCCACGCCTCAAGGCTTGAAGTGGGGACCTGCGAAATGGGTAAAACCTTATAAGACTCGTGATGCGACATCTTCAAAGGATGTTAAAACCGCAGCATGGAGGCGCAGGCGCCGGAAGGGTCCTCTCTAAGTTTTAAACTTGTTCTCCTCGATGATATTGTTCTCCTGTGTTTCCTTCTCACATCTCTTAAATTAATTACTGCATTTTGTTTGTACCTAGACATGGCTCACCATCCATTCATCACAAGTACCTGCCTCATCCTGACAGCCAGTTCAATATTCTTCCTGCTCTGCATTTCTCCATGTGCATCCTGGATTATTCCACAGCCGAGAACTAACATCTGGGTGCTCCGCGCGAAATCGCTGGGACAAGACCACATCTGTCTCAGCACCTCGGAGCCTGGCAATCCAATGTCGACCTGCCTGGTGGGGGTCCCTCTCAATTTTTCTGAGTTTCCCCCAGATTTACTTTCCCTTCTTGACTCCACCAATAGGCAAACCCATCAGATAGTTGTCAGGTCCTTTGTGATGCAAACAGTTAAAGTCCCAGTAATGAATCCACTCCTCTTATGGAGAGACTGGATCAAGGGCCTGCCAAAACTGTCCGGTGAGCCAGCTGAATTTGATCGCCTAGGTTCCACCTCCACTCAGTTTTGTGTTCAATTTCTGTTTACCCCTAAAACTCAGAAAAATTTGTTCCAAACTGTTACCCAGCACAAGTTAGAATATCAAGCAGCCAACTGGTGCAATAAGATCGCACACGTCAAAATGCCATCCACGCAGGACAGTGTTTCCCATCAATTACCCAAAGGCTTGTTCCTGCTGCGTGGTGACTGTGCGTGGGCAGGCATCCCCTCTCGCCTTCTAGGAGAGCCGTGCACTTTAGGGCGATTGAACCTGTTTACCCCCTACATCTCCCAAATTATTAATTGGAGAAACAAATCTTAATTGGCTCGCCAAAAGAGAAGTTTTGAAGAATTGGACTCAAATTGTTATTCAGAAATTTATCATTGGTCTCACCTGCATTGCGCTGCCGTGTCAGTTTTCTTGCCCTGGGTAGCAGCAGCAAAAGCTCTGGGGGAGCTGGGCACCTTAGAATGTTGGGTAGCTAAACAGGCCAATTTGACTTAAACTGCCATAAGCGACCTCCTTGAAGACGAGGACATAACCAGGAAGGCAACGCTGCAAAACAGAGCAGCTATAGACTACTTGCTACTTCTCCATATCCATGATTGCCAAGAGTTTGAGGGTTTATGTTGCTTCAACCTGACATCAAGAGCCCAAGACGTTCGGCGAGCGATCAAAGGGATACAGGACTTAGTTCATCATATAAAGGAAGAATCCAAAGGCTGGCTGGAAGACTTTTATCAGGATGGGGACTTATGGGGTGGTGGGCTTCCATCATCAAAGACCTAGGCTTCATTCTGCTTATAATACTTATGATTTCCTTGTCATTCTGTGTTGTCAAAAAGGTTGTTCTTAACGATTTTTTAGACTTACTAAACAAAAACAGGGGAGATGTTGCGGTGGCCCAGCCCA
>VWZQ01003221.1:0-14794 GCA_013397015.1 Myiagra hebetior
CCCCGCCCGCTGAGGGCCGGACCCTCGGGCAGCCGCTGTGTGTGGGCCGGGTTACGGCCACTGCTCCCCGGCCTGGCACTGGGCAGCCGGCTAAGAGACACTTTAGTACACTGATGAAATCCCTTCTTAGTCTTCTCTTCTCCAGGCTAAACAGGCACAGCTTCCGCAGTCTCTCCTCCTAAAAGAGATGTTCGGGACGCTCCATCCTCTTTACAGCCCTCTGCTGGACCCTCTCCAGGAGCTCCGTATCTTTTTTGCACTGAGGAGCCCAGAACTGGACAGAGCACTCCAAAGTGGCCTCACTAGGCCAGAGGAGGTGGAGGGAATCCCCTCCCTCAGCCTGCTGGCCATACTCTTCCCACTGCACCCCAGGATACCACTGGCCTTGCTGGAACAAGGCAAGCAGAGACAGCAAAGCCGTTCTTCCCAGAGGGACCCTCCTCCTCCAGCCTTTGCCCTGCCTGCATCTCAGAGATGTGAGCCTGGGTAAGCACTGTTTCACCATCACTTGTTCCACAACAATATTTAACAAGAAAACCCCAAAACCCCACCCTAAACAAGAACAAATCCCCATCCTCTGGGCTTGGATCCCTGGAACTGTCAAGAAAACATGAGCCCATGTCTAAATGTCAGGTCTGTTTGATGTTTGAATGATTCTGGGAATACTGCCCCTGCTTGGAGCATGACCACCTCACACCAGTAAAGAGAGGAACTATCAGGATGACAAAAAGCCATGTGAGATGGTGGCAGATTCCCCTAAAAAACCCACAAACACTAACTTGCATGCACTAGCTTTCTGTAAAAGTTACAAGATACATTCTTGTTGACATGTTCAGAACTTACTGCGTAATTCTGTGCTAAGGCCATGCTAATCACACTAATTGCAACTGCCTAAAATGTCTGATGCAGCACTATTTCTGCCTCAGTACATACAAAAAGCAGTTTAGTTTTTCTAAGGAAAAATGTCAGAATGGTGTTTTTATGAACAACGTTGCAGAGTTACTGTTGACACCACCTACAGTTCACCCAAAACTGAGGCATATCTATCATCTATTGATTATTCTCTCTCAGGCAAAACTCACATCCAAATAAGGTATTTATTGATTACAATAATTATGCCTACTTTACATATAAAATAGGCATCTCAATGATTTCCATTATCATGTTTTGGTATTAAATGTCTCAATAGTTCAAACAGAATAATTTTTATTTTACGATGCTTAATATGGGATGACAAATCTCAAAGTTGAGATATTCTTACCCAAGTAATAATTTATAAAATGCATTTTTAGTTAATTGCCATAGTGGAAATATGCTTGAGGCATTAATTTACAAATGATACCTTTTAAGATTTTTTTTCCTTAAGGCAGAGTGGATGATTTTGGAACAAGTATTTTTATTTGGCATTGTGACTATCTCGACTTAATCGAGCGGCAAACTCTACGAGTGTTCTCGTGGGTCGCCCTGCCATGCCCTTCCGAAGATAGGGCACCTCATCTTTATTCGACATCACCCCAGCTATATCCAAATGAGCCCAGTGAGAGGCAGTCACAAATTCCTTCAGGAATGCAGCCGCTGTGCATGCTCCTCCAGCTCTGTGGGAAACAGAAAAATGTATTGTTTCCAAAGCAACTCCAACAGCACACATATGAAACAAATACGGTGAAAGAAAGGGGCACATGAAAGATACTGGTTCATCTTACCTGCTGTACTTTCCAATGTTACTCACATCTGCAAGAGGACAGTCTGTTACTTGTTTTGTGTAATGCTCAAAAAGAGGCATCCTCCAAACTCTGTCCCCTGTCAAAATGCTGGCCTGAAAAAGAAACAATCATAATTTGGGCAATTTTTTTTACTGCACTTGTAAGCCCTGGTTTCATGCACGCTTCTTTTAGTTTAGGTTTTAGCAGTCTAAAAATCTTCAGCCCAATATATTGGGTTTTTGGAAATACACTTTGCTAAACAAAACAGGCAATCCTGCTTTTTAGGTGTTAGCCAAAAGGCAACATCAAAAGACCACATTTATCTGTTTTTCCTTTTCCTTGACAACAGAAATCCTTCCCCTCAGAGGCTTCCTTGATCCATCACACTTCAGCCACTCACAAGGCCTCTTTGAATTTCTATCTCCATGTTGTTAAGCAAAATCAATTATCTTTTTAACACGAACTAATTACTGCCAGTAGTCCAGAGCTTATGCACATGCAGTAAGTTACCAGAACATGCAGATCCTTGAGATGTTTGGTCTATGATATTACATCTCACTGAAGAGCTAGTAATTAATAGTCAGCATTATTTTCAAGTAAATATAGTATTGACATCATTCCTCTAAAATTTCAAAATGTAATAACATCTTTCAGATTTGCAAAAGACTTTCAGTAATGTACTAACTTTTCAATAACATATGTAACTGAATTATTACTATTATGATTTAATGATAATGCAGATGGCCTGCCTCATAGAGGTGAGTCCAAAGCCAAGATGAATTTGTGAAGACTCCAGCTGCAGCAGATCCCAATGCAACATCCATGGCACCTAAAGAAACACACCTTTGAGCTTACATGACAAAGGCAAAGGTGTACCTGAGCTATTCCCTGCATCTTGACTCCTCACAGAACTTCCCATTTTTAACTTCCACTATCAATAATGGGAATTAATCAGACTGCAAAACCTGAAGACTTTAGTGCACTCACATATTTGAAAGTATGAACATTTTTAAAACACTTACATATTCTAAAAGACACAAGAAATCATAAAAATTATATTGTTTCCCATGAAACTATATTTTCTGATTTCAGCTTAATGTTTCTTAGAAATATTTCTAAGATAATGTATTAATAACTATCCTCTAAAATAAATCTAGATATTGTTTTCATGTAGAAAATACAAGTGAGTGGGCTTTTTCCAGTTTATAGACCACTATAATTTTTGAGCCCATACCTTCTCTTCTGTAAATTTCACTTAAGTAGACTTTTGCACATCATGTGTAAACTTAGTTTATTAAAATAATCCTAATCGAAATACTAGACCATGAGATTACATACATATTTACCTATTTGATACCCCAAAACTGCTTCTCTATGCCAACACTCAATCCTCAGTGAGATGAAAAAAAAAAAAAAAAAAGTAGTCTAACAAAGTATGTAAAAAAAATTTCTGTTGGAGCCCTCCTTCTTCCTGCTTGGTGCCCAAGGATCCCAGACAGGAATACTTTTATACAAGCCAACAATCTTAAAATCCGTTTCCCTTCTGTCTATTGAAATTTTCCACAGCATTTGAACAGGTAAAACTGATGGAACATAATTTAAAGCACTAGCAGAGAATCTATATAAGCATAATTATTTTGCTTAGCATATTCGTTAAGTAACATAGTGGAGTCCTGTCTGAATTACTCTTCTGTGTTTGCTTTCATTTCAGCTACAGTCACCTCACCCATGACAGCTTGTTAGGGAGTTCATGAGCTGCATACACAATTGCTGGTTTTAAATTTAAATTTACAACCTCATTATTATGCAACTGTAGAGATTAAACAATTAAAACACATTTCATAATGCCTAGAAGTATGCAAACTGCACAAAAAAATAGGAGGTACTTCAGTCAAACCAGTTCTGGGGAAGATGATGACAACTGTCCTGTCATGATGGGAGGCCTGAGCTAGCTCCCATACTGGCACTGGCCACGTCAGAGCTCAGGCACTCAGCAAACCCTTCAGGAACCTGTCTGGGCTCCAGCGTGGTCTGTGCCATATGGACTGGGCAGGATTCTTCCATGGACACGCCACTGCCTCTGCATCACACAGCCCTGGGAGCTGGGAGGGTTTAGCTCAGAGATGGAAGAAGCACAGGGGAACACTGTGCACAAACACTGAAGTCTGTGTAGGTTTTTCTGCTCTTGGTTCCAGCTGGGCTGCGCCCATCTCCACTGCTGAGCACGTACCCTGCATGCCCTGCACGTCCCCTCCCCACTGCAGAGACACTCAAGCTGTGCTCGCTGCTGTCCTGCAACTTGCAAGATCATCTCAGTAGCCTCTGAATTAAGGTTGGGTTTACATACACAGTGCAACTAATCCACAGTCCAACTAATGAGTAACACAAAACTGACTTGCAAAATGAGCAGGGAAGGGACACTGCTTACCTGTTAATGTTGCAGCATTCACAATAGCCCTTGGATTAAAATTGTGGGCATAACAGAGAGCATCAGCTAACAGCAGTCTTCCTTCTGCATCTGTGTTATCTACCTTCAAGGGCAAAATTAGCAAAAAAACTGATAAAGGACTGTAAACATCTCTTTCACTGATGTATTTCTCACATATTATCTTAAATAGCTGTTGGATAGAGGCCCTAGGAACCTCAGGTAATGAAAATTTACTCAAACTACACTGGAAAAAGAAAGAAAAAAATATAGTATTGATATGCAGTTATGTTTATAAAGCAAAAGCATATCTGTAGCTGAGGTTAAGTCATCTTTCAGCACTGCTACCTCCTCCACATGCTGGATGTCTGTACTGCTGGCTCCCCAAGAGAGCCTGGAGAGGTGTCACCATGGAGCACACAGGCTGCATCATGCACTCTGAGCTACCAGCACTTTCTTGCAAATTTCTTCTTGGTGGGGAAATACATGGCCAGTCTTTTTCCTTTTCAAAGCAGAGGGTGACTGAACTCAGTTTTCAGAGGTGAACGTCAAAGAAATGGAAGGTTTAGCAAGTCAAAAGTGGCAGAATCATAGAAATTCAGACAGAAGGAAATATTAAGCCATCTAATTCTGCATTAAGTCAGTGAAGTACAGCACAATGACTTTCAGTACAATTTATTCTATTAGATGAGTATGGAACCATTTGTAATAAATATGAAATATGTATCTTGGGTACTGATTTGGCAAGCTCCTTTGAACCAACAGCCCCTATGACTCAGGGATCTGATTGTACTGAGCATTTTGGCAGTGTAAAGACGTTGGTTCTATCAGCAGGAAACTGATGTCTTACTCTCATGTCTTACTCCAGATAGCAAGGAATTGTCCTGAAGGGTCTGCTGGAAGCAATTAATGTTATTCATTCAGACTGAGAGCCTGTATTTACGAGCATTTTAACAACCTGTTGTGCCAAACAAGCTTTTCCAGCATGCTCAGTAAATGACCTTACTTTGCAGCTTTTCCTAGCAATTTATGAAATGTCTCATCTCTTCAATATATATTTGAAAAAATCCTACTATAGCGATTTCTAGTTAATAACATGCTTCTTACATTTTTAAACACAGTACATTTGCACTGCTTATCTTTAAGGGTTTTTTTCAAATGTACTCTGACTGCAGTCAACTTGGTTGATTACACCAATTCACTAAAAGTACTCAAAATCCAAGTTTCACAGGCATACCTGTATTGTTTTTCCATTCTTGGCTCTAACTACATCCCCAGGCTTATTTGCCTTACCACTGGGCATATTTTCACAGAGGGGTGCCAAACCTCAGAGACAAAAAGAAAAGTGAATTACTAACTTTCTTCTCAGAAAAGCTGTAGAAAAAAACCCACTTAGATTAACCCCAAACACCTCCTTAATAAAACAGTAGAAGTGTCATTTTGAAATTAAGCTCAAAATCCAAATTTTCCCGGTTAATGAAAGACACATGGCCCAGTTTTCAATCAGGGAAACTCCTCTGCATGATGCACCACAATGTTCTCTCACCTACACTATTTTACCACTAGGATTTTCTTCTACTTTTTTCCCAGATAAGTGATATCAGAGGAGCAATAACTATTATTTTATGTCTCCCATATCTAATTATTCACATGGAACTTCTTTCTTTCTGAAATTAAAAACTTCTCAAATAAACACTCTGAGCCATTTACACTCTGCTCATTATATAATGTCCAGAGGGCTCCAGGGTTGTCACATAACTCCAGCCACACCAAGAGCAACTAGAAATGAGCAAAAAACAGGCTCAGCGTCAAAACTGCAACTACAGCTGGGACCATGGAATGAAAGGCACTCCACCACTCCGAGGGAAAACCCGCATCTGGCACAAGGTCCACAAGTGGAGCACCACTTTTCATTGGTAGGATGGACAGGCTCCACTGCCAGCCCTCCCCAAAGCACACCAAGGCGAGGAATGCAGTGAGATGCGTGTGGGCATCGCTGCCCTCTTCTGGTTGAAGCACAGAAGTGACTAAAGTACCAGTTAACTCAAAGTCCAGCTTCTCAAACTAAAACTCATCCTAGAACATGTTACATGTCATTGCCAACTGGTCATGCTACAGCGTCTGAATCAGCTCATTTAATTTTATCTCTGCAGAAAAAATAAGCTTTTTTTCTGGAAAAAAAAAAAAAAATCATTGAACTTACATAGTGGTATCAGCAGATTGGTTTCATTTGTTTTAGTTTTCTGCTGAGATATTCACCTAAGGAAACTAAAGCTGATCCCTCTTCTGGTTCAGTTGTGACAAGCACTCATGGAGGTAGCTCAGCTAACTCCTTTTCATGCTAACTGCTCACACAGACATGCACATTTCTTCTTGTAGTGAAGGACTGGGACTCATTAAAAATCTTTATTGACAAACATTTCTCACTTAAGATCTAAATGTCATGCCTTTAAAATTTTAATTTGGTGTTCCAATATTTTATTAAAGTAAAGAATAGAAATTTTTTTATATGCAAGTAGAAATGGAAGAGAGGTTGAGCAAGGGAATGAGAGAAGTAGGTGTGCAGAGTCTGTGATGTTTCTACATGGCTTTTACCATTGCTAATACTAGAAATTTTCTCTCTCACAAAACTTTGTAGAACTAAGATTTTTGGATTCTCCACACAAATACACTTACCAATGATGTTGAGAGGTAGATTTAGAGCTGCTGCTGTCACAATGGCTGAACAGACAGTTGCTGCCCCTCCCATATCTGCTCTCATCGCATCCATACCCGATGACGGCTTCAGTGAAATGCCACCGCTGGAACAAACAGCTCAAGTTCGATGCCACATACACTGATGTTCTGTCCATCAGTATGTGGTAACATCAAACATCAGTAACTGCTAGACCTGGTGCTCCAAATACTTCTGCAACCCTAGCAAGTGTACTGAAAGCAAGGTATCTGGGTTTTCATTTCAGATAAAATATTACTTCCTCATAATTAGGAGACCATAAAAATCCAGGTAAACTACAGTGGACTAACTAATTGGTCTTCATAACAGCAGTGCACAAAACAAGAAAAAAAATAGTGCACTTGGTAAAATCAATATATGGATATGGAACTGACTGATAAATTCTTCAGTGGTATGTGACATGGAAAGTAGTTATAAGGAAATGCTGCAAGAGTGAACTATGTCCTAAAACATCATCTAGATGTCCAGTGACATACTGCAATTATAAACATGCAGATTCTTCATCCACAGGGTTGTTCAGGACAAGAAAGAAAAATAGCACCTTCTTTATTTTCTTTCCCTCTGAATTTCCTTTTTCCCCTTACAAGATGATGCCATATTAATTCCTACTTTGGACAACTGACATTGTCTCATCCCCAGAAAAGGCAGCACAAGATACTATATAATGCAAGTTCAGTGAAACGGCATTGGGAGATTTGCTGAGCAAAGAGAAAGCATCTCCCTGTTGAACACAAAGAGCATGAAAGCATTTTCTCCCTACAGTAATTAAAATATTAGCATACATACCTGTCAAATGTAACTCCTTTTCCTACAAATACCAATGGGGAGTAATTTGTATTAGCACCCCCAGAATAGTGAATCTCCAGAAAGATGGGAGGTTCAGCTGAGCCCTTAGCTACACTCAGGAATGCTCCCATCTCTTGTGTTGTTATCCACGACTCTGGTCTGGAATAGAAACATATATTAGTTTTGGTTTTTTTTTTTCTCAACTGGACACTTTGACCAAGGTGGTTGTTTTTAAGAGATAACGATTCTTGAAGGTTTGTACACAAACCATTTCCTTTTAGTTAGTTATTTTGGAAACTGTAATTTAAATCCAACCATTACTACTTTTTTTGTGAGGCAGAAAAACACTTCCTCAAAGTTGCTCTTTGATTTTTGTTTTGTCTTGTTTAAAAAAAAAAAAAAAACCAAAAACAAACCAGAAACCAACAGCTTGTCTACAGTTTCTGCATCAGAAACACTTATCTTTCACTTGCCTGTGAGGCTATAGATGCTGAAGGCACATGAAGTAACAATATTGCAGCAGGTTACATTTAGCTTTCTGCTAGCAAGATTTCCCTCAGTCTTTTGCTTGTCAACAAAATAGCCTTCATCACTTGCACAACCAGTTAGCCTGTTTCCACTCAAGAGCAGAAAGTAGAAATTCAGGGGCAAGAAGCACCAGCTGCGCAAATCTACTTGCAAGAGCTTTTATGGCTCCATCTCACATTTTTAAAAACGATTTTAAAAAATCCCAACAGTAATAGCAATAAATAGAAGATGTTTTATTACCACATCCACACAAAAAAGCAAAGGTATGTAAAAAAACCCACCCAGGAAGAAAACAAAAGGTAATTAATATTAGCTCTCTATTCACTGAGACTTCTTTTGACAGCACATGTTAATTAAACAGTAACTGACTGCATGACTAATTGACAGGCAATGATTTTACTGCATCAGAAACTCTGCAAACTAACAGCTCATCTTCTAATTCTTGAGAACAGCCTTCATTCTGAGCACCCCTCATACCTTTTCCCCAAACATCTTCCCTGCTTTTGTCATTTGAAGAAGCAAGGGGAAAATGAGATTTGAATAACCTGGAAGGTATCTTATCTTACTGTTATGGTCCTCTATCCTACAGAAGAATAATTTCTGTGGAATTTACCTTATGTGGACCTTTACATTGCTGAAACTTCTGAGCTTCTGTTCAATATGTTCAGCAAATTTGATGGGAGTTATGTAATTAGCTGGAGCCTCCATAAGATAGCGAGCGAGGTTCTGCCCCTCAGCGTAGATAACACCTTTTTGCCAGGCTTCACTTTCAGCACTGAACAACAACACACAACGATCAGGATTACACACATTTTTAAAAGTAAGATGTTGTCAGCATTCAACCATCCTCTTTCTTAAAGTGCAGTATCATTAATTTGGAGCAGTTAAGAATATCACAGTTACCTTACTACAAGGAATCTAGCCTAGTTCTAGACATTGCTGGTTCTAGTCAGTGCCAAATACTTCAGAGAAAGCTAGGAAAATCCGAGAGCAGACAGATGTAAAATTACCTATCCAATTCATTAGGTCTTGTCCTAATCCTCACTAATCAAAGACTGGCTTAAATCCTTAAACACGAGGTTTAATACCCCTCCCAAAGTTTGTAATCACATTAATTTTAACAACTTTGAAAGTTTTTATTTACCATATAAAGTCTCCAATTCTGTTTTTGCCTTTACCAAAATATTATTATGTGATAAAAGTGGAATTTGGATCTCATTTCACAGGGCACTCAAGGCACTTCACCAACAAATAACAGAACAAACATACACAGAGTCTGTGTAGGAAATGGGGGGGTCTCGCTGGTTACTTTGCTAGATGACCAGTACAAAACCTTTCATTTTACTGAGACAACTTACTTGCTTAATAAGTTATCACAAAATAGGGCATTGAACTGGATTCTGCCTCTAAAAAGAGCAGGACAATGATAGAGGAATCCAGGAGGAATACAGAAATATTGCCTGGATATGGAGGGATGTAATTAAGAAGCCAAATGTCAGCTGACACTGAAACTGGCAAGTTAAGCACTAGAACAGATGGCCCAGTGAGGATGTGGAATTTTCAACTCGGGAAATACTAAAATATGGACTAAACAAAGGCCTGATCAACCTGACCAAACTTTAATGTTGTATGTAATGTCCAGGTTACCCCTAATCCAAGTTGGAGCTGGCTGAATGACATCCAGAAGTCTTGACCAACCTAAATTACTATATAAAAAAATTACTTACAGTGTCATAAGTGGTCATAGGACCATCTATGTTTTCAGGAAGTGTTTATTTAATACGGATTTAACCAGCTCCCAAACTATCTGCTGTGCTACAAAATGGGAATGAATATATTTTACATATAGCTTATCAAGACATGCTTAATCAAGAGGTTTTTGCTTTATTTCATTAACTTCTTTGAAAGGTAGGACTTGTTCCTGTTCAAAGTACATACAGGAAATACCTCTCTTATGCATGACAGAATATTCTATACAAAAGATCCAAAGTCCACTCTGACAATTGTTCTGAAGCCAAAAGCTCTGGTTCTACTTTCTGCTCTCCAGTAAGTGATGTCTATTCAGAGACCAGAAGAACCTCAGCTTCTCTGCTTACATTATACTCTGTGAATGAAAATATAACAAATAAACTATGTAAAATATGTCCATAGCGCATTGGTCTGGTGTCAGTCAGCATTTCCTGATTCTCCAAAGGATTTATCCATTTATGGAGTTTGAAATACCTCTTCTCCACAATTTTGGCACACAGTAACAACAGAACTCATTGTATATCACAACTAGTCTTCAGGTATTTTTTACTTTTACTTTTATTCTGGCCCTTCTTTTCTATGAAGCAGCATTTATTTACCCTCTGAACATGGCATCAAAACACAGAACAAACACTGTAAATATACCTGAGATGTAAAATACTTCAGGAACTTTAAATGAGTAGGAGTTAAGAAGAATACTGTTGCTAGCCCCATTCTTTCAGTTTTGTTTTTCTCATGCACAAGCATGCCATGCATAGAGTTTTATAAATAAGCAAACAAACAGATGAATAAATAGGCAAGCTTTCCTTTGCCATCACCTTCCATGAAGCTGAGGAGTAACTACAGGCTTCTTTTTTTGCTTCAGCTCATTATATTCATGCAATCCAAGGACAGCACCTTCTGCAGCTGCTTGTGCATCTCCGCAGGGATCTACTTCCACACAAGGGATCTCCAGGTCCTGGATCTGCCTGCAGCCAACTGAAAATTACAGCACAGAACTGAAGGTCAAATATTGCACAGAACAGCCAAACAGGTGTCTGAGGTGATCAGTGGGCCATTTCAAGGAAAAAATAATTTTAACTCAAGATATCTGAGTTTATAAGTAAGTCAATTAAAGAGGTCATGCAGTAGAATAATTAAAAATGCTAATGACCATATACTGACAAATTTTTACTAAAAATACCACTTGATGAATTATAATAATTAAAGTGCTTCACAAGAACAAAAAAGGAAAGATCACAGTTGCTCTGACTCCTTTAAGCTCATTGTATAGCAAACCAAGGCTCTATTATTCTGGAGTGCTATGAATTATGACTATCTACAGGTATCAGAAATTTGTCATGATTTAGATTTTTGCCAATAATATGACTGTCCTTTTCTTCCAGATGAGTTTATACACCCTTTTATAAAACAATGTATTCCATAAATTGTATTTTGTTTCCAAGTAATTTAACAATGTTTTACATTAGCTGCAGTGTTAAAGTTAATTAACAATGTTAATGGCACCTACAGGCTAACACTTTGGACATACAGCTGTCATCCAATCACAGATTATAAAGTCTTCAGTGAGAACTCTTTTAATTCTTATTTTACACACTTAGATGCAGCAGTCATCCTTGATTAAGATAAGCCCTCCTCTGTCTACAACAGAGAACATGCTGAATCACAGTACTGATGTTGTGAAAGGTGTTAGTTTATAATTCAAATACATCAGTCATGAAATAAGTGGCAGAAGTAAATATATGTGCATACTTAAGTACAGAGTGACCATAAAGTGAATTGCTGATGCTCCCACGCTTCAAAATACTAACTAGACAAGTGCCTTTTCAGTATCACACTGTTTAGGAAAGGTATTTGATATAAATATCTGCAGTTTCCTGTCTTCAGATTTGATTTACACTCTTGATAACTCATTGTTCACTAAGGAAAAATTTACATGAATATCAGTGACAAGTAAATGCATTTACCAAGCCATGCAGTAAGTTGTGCATTTCAAAACAAAGGCATATCTAGATTTGGTCTTCAAAATGGAACATGCTGCAGAACTGCAATTGCTTTATAGACAAATGTTTAAAAAATTTAAAAATAGTTAACCTGCAACAGCTGTACGAATATTTTCTTTGCCTTCATTCCAGTTTTCTTGTTCATTTATTCCAGCATTCTTCTTACCCAAGCCAACTACCACCACACTTGGAAAGTCCTAGAGGAAGCCAACACACAAATGGATTCACTTTCCTCATTGTTACAGCCACAGCAGAGCTGTTATAAATACTTTATTTTCCAAATCAAACCAAGCACATCATTAAAATACATGCAGTACTTCTTCTATATCAGGCACTTTTCACTAAGAGTGCCAGTATGGTGCTGCTGTCCTGTGCTCCCAATCATTTGCCACAGGCGTGCAGTCAGTTATTCTGTTGTCCAGTTAATAATCAAGTGCATTGCACAGAGCAGACAGGGCTTCATGCTCAACACATGGTAAATTTGACACTCCTAATGACAAGCCTAAGAGTCCTTGGAAAGCAGATCCAGCTTTCAAGCTGTAAGAAAGGACAGAGCTGATCTGGAGAATTGTAACCTTTTTTGGCACAGTAGTATGCTCAAGGAAATAAAATAACTTCAAAAGCTCAGTGTGTTAGCTCATCTCAGGAGCTCTGCTGGCACGATTTGCCAGGCAGCAAACCAAAGCTGCACAGAGGTACACCTCTCCGGAACTCAGGAAAACAATGTAGCATAGCAGACTAAATGCTTGCCTTATAAACTGCATGCAAGTGGAAAGAAAAAAGAAGTAATGAGGATTAAAGGAGCCTTTTAAGAGCAAAGCCAAATTTGTATAAAACTCAAAGCTATATTTGTGAACATATATGTATATGTATGTTCCTTTAGCTCTTAAAAAATTAAGTTTCTCTTAGGCTTTCCCCTTCCTGTCTGTCAACTTCTAAAAATCAGCTTTCAAACTGTTACACTGTAGTAAAGTCTTTTAGCCGAAAAAATGCTGAAACTTGTGTTAGCTATCCAGAAAATCAGTGATACCAGTTAACATTCTCCTGTCTTCTTTTGCAGAGATTTGCTACTCACTTCAGAGCCCATCCTGTCTGCAGAACTGGGATAATGGGACCTTCAGTGCACTCAACTTCCATGAAATTTCTGAGAGCCTTTTTACCAAGTCTGGTGTCACCTGCATGGGGTGTCCACACAGGAATTTATACATGGTAGGCAATACTCACTACAAGTGGCTTTATTTCAGATTATTTAAATAGCCCTAGTGTAAAATTCAGTTACTTAGACAGGGACACCTAGTGTCACATCACATCCCTGCCTAGGCCTTAGCTACTATTCCAAAAAGGCACAAATCACACCATATTGGTCAGCTTCATCTATGTGCATTAGAGGTATCCCGGCTTCTCAAACGGCACCAAAAGCCTGATTTTGAGCAGATGAATCCTCAACTCATACCTTGTGATCTATCATGTCCGTGCAGACTAAAGTCCTGTTTGAAGAACAGTCCCATGTCTTGCTTTCAGAGGTTTCAAGCACATGACTTAAAACCTCTGACAAAAGCCTATGATGGGACTACCTTGTGTTAGAACTGTCAGGACTGGAAGGTCTTTGCATCTATCAGTAACTCCTTGCACACTCTCCCCTCCTGGACACAGGAGGCACAGAAGTCAGATCCAAAACTGCCATGCTTTAAATCATTCAGGAGGCAGCTATTCAGAGTACAGCACCTTTGGAGCAGACTTGTTTACATCTCCACTTGCAGCACACTGGAGGGAGTACAGGACTGTGCAAAAGACTGTGCAAACATGGGCAGTGCAGAACAGGAGTTGAGAGGGTCAACAGGAGGGAAGAAGAGCAGGCCATTAATACAAGCACAGCAGTGAACTCAGCTTACAATGAGATGTAAAGGCAAACTTGACACATCAATCAATTAGCATACAAAAACGCAAAGTTCATACCTGATGCAAACCATGAAATATGCGTGTTTTGCCTTTCTTCAAAGATGGCCCACATCTAGGATACAAAAACATTATTTCAATGCAGATGTCCTTACTGTGATAAATCTTACAGTACTGCATTCACTCCACGACCACAGAGTGCACCACACAAATGTACTGGGATGCTTGGCTCTGCGCTGATTCACAGCAGAGGACAGGTCCCATGAACATTTCGCATATTTGCTCAGTGCTTGGTTTTATCATGGGAGGTCCCCTCCAAACTGCAGAAGCAAATACCAGCTTGACAGTGATATGGGCACAGACACTAGTAATGAAGAAAAAAAAAGATCACTTCTGCTGGTATTTGTAGGTACTTTAATCCATTTCAGAAGCTTATCACACACTTACAGGGACAGAAGTGCTCTCAGCTTTCCAGACACAAGCCTATCAAAAGCATCTCCTGCACTAGTGAACTGGGCAGCACCATCATCCTTTTCACTAGAGTAGACTCCCAGAACAAGACCCTAGAAAAGGACATGCGTTAATGTAAACAACATGAAATTTAAAGACCCATCAGAGAGGCAGTGAGCACACTGTTCAAACTGTTGCTACCTGTGTATTTATTTATCTCAGTTTTTGAATTTATCTAACGTAATACACAGAGTAACTCTTCAGTAAACCAGGATCAACTACTACAACTACTTTAAAGTGCGAAAAAGAAAGCAGATATAACATAACTAAACTTACAACAATTTTGCCGAGCACATGAAGACAAAATCTCTTTCCATCAGTAATTTTAAGTACAAAAGAGCTTATCCCCGCCAGTGCAGACCTCCAGTACACCCAAGAGAAGCAGAGGGAGCCGCACCACCCCTGACTCAGCTGCGGGGGGCACCCGGGGGCTCAGCCGAGAGCCGCGGGACCGAGCGGA
>VWZQ01003232.1:0-17261 GCA_013397015.1 Myiagra hebetior
GGGATCCTGCCCTCTCCTCTGCCTGAAGAAATGCATAAAGTTCCAGGCAAACAGGAGATGAAACTTTTTTCATCTGTGGTGCTGGTCATAGACTGGGATATTGTTGAATAAATTGTCTATACATTTAGTTGCTATCTCTGGCCTTCAGTACCCTGGGACTAGAAGGTAATCTTTGCTCTACCACCTCCCTAGGTACTCTGTTGCGCAAAATTAACCTGTCAAAATAAGGCAGGAACCAATTACTGGGCCTCTTACTTTCCTAACAACAGCTGCGATGAAGTTATCACTGACTACAGATTACCTTCTATAAAGTATGGATGAAAAATGCATTAAAATATAGCATGAAGCCAAATTACATTTCTTGGATGGTGTGTTGGCTCCTTATAAGTCAGTGTTGTTGAGCCTATGTATCTAATCCTGTGTGGGACTCAGCACAAGTTCATGTCTTTAGTTCACAGAAAAATCTAGAAATTGGCCCTCACAGATTTACCTTCCAAAGTCACCTTAATGCTGCTATGTCTGGACAGAAAAACTTTGTATACAACTTAACACAGGAAAGAAATAGAATTACCATTTTGTGCTTTAGGCAAGTCAAAAAATATTTTTGCTTTAAATTCAGAAACTCTCATGCAATCACATAATTAGATACTATTTTTAAGTTTAAAAAGCCAGTGATCTCTGCATGAGGACCCAAAACTTCCTTTCCTTCAAGTGAATTTTATGAAGCTTCAGAGGAGGAAAAAAAATCAAAAATGCCCAGGATTTGTTTGAAGAGATATGTTTTTATAAAATGGCAAACCCTCCATATAGTTAAAGGATCAGGAGAAAGCATGAAAGATTAAGTGGCAGATGAGATAATAGACAAGATAATTACAGAGCATTAAAGACTCAAATTTATTTTTAAGACATTCAAGCTCTATTTAGAAAAGCCCTTTGTTAACTTTTGTGAATCTAGAAAGAATTATCCTAACATGTTGAACAATAATGGGACTAATGGTGTTAAAGCTTCATCATTTCCTATTCCAAAGCAGCCCATATAGTAACTGGCCACAGAGCGTTCCCGCAGCACAAATAGAAGATAGCAAGATCAGAGGAGTCATAGTGCAGCAAAACCTCAATATGCCACAAAAAGAGATTTGTCATGCTCTGTGCTCTCAGAGTGGGAAGTGACGAGTCCTGAATTTTCTCACTGAGCTACCACGCACAGGGAAGTTGAGCACACTTCCCCTCACAGGCTGCTCTCAAGCACCATTTTGCTTCTGTGGCACCACAGAGGTAATGCTAATTCAGGGTGAGAGCTGAGGTTGTGAAAGCCAAGTAGACAGTTCCCTGAAATGGGGGGCTGCACTAGTCTGATAGGGATAAGAAGAAAAGCAAACATAAATCTGTGCTGATAGGTTTGTAGGCAAGCAAATGTGTAGCTTAGCAAAGAAACAGAGAACTGGTTTCTGTGTTGTTTTGGTCTGGAGCCTGTGGAGCTGTCTTGAGACTCCCTTGGTTTTGTTCCACCTTTCTGAGACAATGAATAAAGAAAAAAATGTTGCCTTTTGTCAAAGCCATCTGCATGCCTTCTGGTGCTATTATACTTCTGCAATTATCACATCTTTTCAAGAAACTTCTAGACTCTTCTGTTTAGGAATCCTGCTCTGTTATCTGTATTTTTACAGAAAAGTTTAAGGAAGTGATCACTTTCCTCCTATATTTTTCATCTCCTTAGATTAAAAAAAAAAAGTATACTTAAATTATAGATTAAAAAATATATAGATGGAGAGGTACATATGTTTTAGATATATACTCAAACATACAGTTATTTGAAGATATAACTACTTGTATGTGCATATTTATTACACAAAACTATAATACTCATGCTTGACTAAACACTGTAGATTGCAAGATGTGGACACCATCACAACACATTAGATGTTCTGTTTCCCTTCTGTTACTAGATGCCTGAACTGACACCAAAATAACACTTTTAATTGCGTTTTTTAAACTATGATTGATAAAGAACAATTCTACAGAGGGTTTTGAAGATGTTCTTGGTTTTATCATTACACTTGCAATAGAGATTATTTAGCCTTAGATAGTTAGTGAAAGTTATTTCTGACCATAAGGAAGTATGTGAAAATGTTTATTTGTGTGTGTAAATAACAGGCAACAAAGACTACTACTACTATGGACAGATTAGAGGAAGGAGCAGAGAGGAAGAGTTCCTGAGGGTGAGGAAGTAAAACATGGGAGGTAAGATTAAAAGGAGACATAAAAATGAAAATCATTATTTTATGGTTGGTGAAAGGGAGAGAAATTTCCAGAGTGTGGCAGGGCACAGGTAGGTAATGAAAATCAAAGTTTAGTGAAAATATGTTTGCATTAGCATGCTAAAGAGCTGCAAGTGAAAACATTTTGCTTTGCTCAGAGATAAAAGAGAGTTGACATAATTACAGTTGAAAATTAGGATGGCAGCTGAGACCTGAAAGACATTTCTTATTTGTGTGGATAGATAAAGGAAGGTCTTACCTCAGATTTCATTCAGGAAGTGTATACAAGAGTTTGTTATGGCAAGAATTTGGGGATCTAGGCATAACACTGTGTTGAAGATGTTGCTGCATTATACACTTGAATAGTAGTCAGTGTGATCATTTGTTCTACAGGAAATAAAATGTGCATAAAGAAGGGCTTCTCTTCTGAAAAGCTTCAATAACAGTAAAAAAAAATTAGAATTACCATGGCAACAACCAACAATCTTACATGCCAAAATGGGAAAAATAAAACAGGGAAACAAAACAGAAAATCAATTAAGAATTTAAGCAAGGATGAGTTACACACTTTAGAGTATGATTCTTTATCATGTATTTCAAATATTATTTCAGATTAAACGAACTATTTTCATGCTGTTGGTAAAGTTCCTCAAGAAACTGAGGCCTGGCAAAGTAGATATAAATAATAAAACCATAAAATCTTACATCTTTTGTCGGGGGGAGAGAGCAGGAGAAAACAGAAGAAAATGCATTTTTACAAAACTATGCAGAAATAATTTTTATATTCTCACTCTCTTGACATGCCATAAAATAACTCACAGAAGGTAAACTTAAGAGTCTTGTAGTCTCCATCCTTTACCCATGCTAAATTTCCACCAATTTCACGAATTTATCAGGAGTTAACGCTGTGATGAGGTACTACCCTGAGCCTTTTTGGGGTTCTTAAATCAAACTGCTGTGGACAATAGACTACTATCCTCATTTTCATTACAGTCCCTAGCAAGGGGTCCACATTTTCTACTGGAGCAGAATCTTCTGGGGCTCAGTAGATCTACAGCAACTTATTTCATACTGTGACTTCATAATAACAGAACATAAGCCAATAGCAAAATTCAAGTTCTCAAGACAGAAGAGGAAATAAAGCAGTAGGATTGCACAAGAGAGGATGGGGATAAGGAACTGGAAGAGATATGAGGCAGAAACCAAATGAGAAAGAAATATGAGGGTATTAATTTTTCACAAATTAGTGTGTCTTGGAAAATGTGTTAATATCCATATCCTTTATTCATGTAACAGGGGATGTTTAGAGATCTGCAGTAGGCTTTTCTATGTCGATCAAAAACTAGTGACACAATTTGGTAAGCCTTGGTGAAAAATATTAATAAAACATACAGAACCCCTATATTGCTGAGCAGTAGTGTTAGCAGACTCTACATAGACAACGTCTGTGGGAAGGAGTAAAGTTTTTTTATTTTATGTCTAGCTCTGTGGTTTTTGCATCATTTTGGTAATCTGCCTGTCTGTCATCAGTCTTCCTTTCTAGCACCCTCATTTATTCCCATGTTTCTTGACTTGTATCCTTTCTGAAATTATTCTGAATATCAGCCTTGCACTTGTGAAACTGCTTTAAAAACTTGAAAAAAGCCAATGCTGTCTTACTCCTCTGAAAATGAAGACCTTAACTCAGTCAACTGAGTGTATTTATTGCAAAGTGGCACAACTTCATTACAGAGGAGTTTCAACATAGTTGTGTTTAATCACCTGACAAACAATGGAACAAATTGTTTTGCCTCTGAGAGCTGTCATACATAGCTCCCTAAGCTTTACATTTACAACATGTGTAATGTGTCTTTGAAAAGAGATGGAACCACATCTGCAGTGTTAACAGAGAAATTCTAAGGGTTAATTTTAGATTGTTGAAAAACTTCTGACCTTGGGCCATAATGAGTTCCTTTTGTGCTGAGCACTTAGTGAGTTGTATTCCAGCATAATAATGAAATAATGCACATAAAGTTACTTAGCAAAGAAACATCAGACATGATGAATGGGAGTCCTGTGTTAAAGAATAGTTAGGACCCTAGGTTTTGAGGCAGAGTTGGTTTATTTTAGCTTGAGCTGTGTGCCTCTGGAGAGGCAACAATCTCTGTCTCTAAGGCTCAGAAACAGTTCTCTTCTAAGCTCTGTTTTCAACAGCAGCCTAGGTGGAGCATTTGCATGCTAACCTGACAATGGTTGTGATACCTCTCTGGTAGAAGTGCTGGCACATTCACGTCTTCACTGTAAAATTAGCACTCCTTAACTGCCTGTGAAACACTAAGTGCAGGCAAAGTAGCTTTTTGTCGTATCTGAGACATGTCAGTTTCTGTGTCATAACTCCATCATTTCTCAGGTATTGGCTGAAGTTGATCACTCAGTAATATCTTCTGCTGCTAGTGAAGCTCTCAGGCACCTGTCCTCCAGCTATAGGGCAGTTTGCAATTTTGATATTTATATATAGATTCAATCTGAAAACCAGTGTTTCTCCACATGGAACTGGGCACTAGTCTAGTGATAAACACCTCATACTAGTTTTTTACAGTCAGGCACTACTTTTTTTCCTGTGAATATAATACCACCATATCTGCCACTAAGGTACTCTGTTTTTTTTCCTTTGCATGTCTTCACTGTAGCAAGCAAGGTTCTCTTGCAAGTTGTGATCAATATACCACTACAAGTTGCTTTTAGGTGAGTAGCCATCTACTGGATATGTTAGGGGACTGGCCAGTGTTTATCACTAACACTGGGTTACCTAATTTTCACTTTCATAAATGTGAATCAAACTAGGAAAAAAAGTCTGAATTAGTGAAAGGGAGTACGCAGGCAACAAAGTCAGCAAGGCAAGCTTGTTTTGACTTAGAAGTTTACTTTTTCTAAGTGAGTGAATTAAGACAAGCTATTCAAAATTCTGCAAAATCTGGGGGCAAAATTGTGTCATTTGGAATTTTTAAAAATAATTAATTTTTGTAAGAATCTGGGATGCATGTGTATTTGACATCTGCCCTCCCCAGAAAAGGCAGAATGAAGGTTGTGTAAGTTCATTTCCCATCCACTCAGTCAGTAGAAATCAGGTCAGCTCTACTTACGGCTACATTAGCATTCAGATCAAGCTCACTTCACTCACATTTCCACCCAAACATCTCATTACAGCAGTCAGTCTAGGCTGTTCAGGGCACAACAGATATTTTCATCTTTTTCACATCTGGCCACTTGAAAGATGTGCTTTCAGTTTCTCTGACTTGCACTAAAGCAGTCAGAAGCAGTCTTTGTGAGGTCATGGACCAAGTTTTGCTCAGAAGGAGTGAGTCATCCACTTCCAAATCCTGATGCTGTCCAAGTCAAGTGTTATTTGCCTCAGTGGCATTGAGCATGCATTAGGTATTGTCTCAAAAAAACCCCTGATGTACCAAGTATGTACCAATGTTGTATCAGAAACAAACCTGACAAAAGTTTGCTGTTTCTTGAAAAATCCTTTGAAAGACCTTTGAGGACTAATATGCTCCAGGTTATAAAGAGAAATATTTGGGCACTTGGAATACAGAAAAAATAACAGGAGATCCAAAGTGAAGAGATAGACAAGCTATTTCAGGACATATCGCGGGTAAAGTAAAATCCGTATCTCATTTTAAATGTGCTAAGGTATTGCCCTTAGATCTTGTGCTCTAAGAAAGTCATGTTTTAATTAACTGAATCTACAGAATGATTGAGATATCCTAAGAGAGAAAGCAGACCCTAATGTTGACTCCTATCTTTAGAGCTTAGAACTTAGTTACCAGTGTTTTGGGAACTGCATTTCCTCTGGGAAATGAGACTAGATGCCACTTCTAAGTAATCTCTCCACCCTTTAAAAAGCAGACAGACAGAAATGTCAGTAGGTGGAGCTGCCTTTCCTGCAGTCAATAGAGAAGCTTCTCTGCAGAAATTGCATTTGCGGGCACCCAGTCAGCTTTTCCCAGTCCCTGGCAGATGGTACTTGAACAAAACATGAACATGCAAGAATGCAGCTTTTACATCATGTTACCGAAGTGCACAAGTCAGTAGAAGACAGAACACAGAACTGACAATGTTTGTCAGCACAAGCTGTTTATTTCTTCTTCTTTTTTTTTTACCTTCCCCAGTCATGATGAATGGTACTATTTTAAAGTGGTATGCTTTTGCTCCAGAGCGTCTTGTTCACAACAGTAAAACACCCCATAATTCATACTTGGACTGAAGGTAATGCTAATGTAAATATGTCTATTTTCATCATTTTCAGCACTGAGGTACATGAAGTACATCTTTGCCGATGATAATCAGGCTGACAGTTTTTCTTCCATTATTGTTCCAGTGAAATAAATATGCAGATCATCTATTTATTACTAAAGAGTATTTTTACTTCATCCCTCATCTTGAAGTTGTACAGTGTATATGAGGGCTGTGATCAATCCATTGTCTCTATTTTAAAAGTCTGATCAACTGAAAGAATGAATGTGGTATAAAAAATTCTGAGAATCACTTATATAAGGTGAAGAATAACCAGGGTATGAATTTATGATACACGTATGAACATTGGCTTATTTCATATGAAGAATTTAAGGTCTGCTTTATTTCTGAGGCCTTGAGTAAGTATGGCAAGGAGGGTTCTCTGACCACCGTCTCCCAGTTTGACTTTGCTGAGTAACTATGGTTCATTTTTTTTCCCATGGCAGGCCACAAACCAAAACATTAATATTAAAATGAGTAATTTTGGCTGTGAATGAAGAGTTCATGCTGCCCTGATAGTCATAGATATCAGAGTAAAATCAGCTCCTCTGGATGTTTACAAAGTACACAGAACACACGTCATCTTCTGATTTTATGCATCTCCATATGGCCTTTTTCAGCAATCCTAATTTCCAGTCTTTTCTCCAATATGCCTGAAAAAACTCAGGGAGGCTGATTAGCACACACATGTCCAGGTGATATGCTGCACAAAGGTAGTATGTCAAAATCTTTGAAGATTTTTTTCTTTATTTTTGGAAAGGGCAAAATGCAAGGAGATGTTTATTTTGTGGTTATGGTGAGCAAAATATGCACAGAATGATATTTGATTTCCCTATACTGGTAACAGGTGCAGTGCCCTTGGGCTCAAGTCTCCTGATACCTTTCTAATTTTTTAACTTCTAAAATAACCAAGAAAGATATTTCTAATGAGGGCCTGACATACTCATCCAGGTGACAATAGGAGGTGCTTGGAAGCAGCTCTGAGCGGTAAGGCACTTCAGTATTCAATAGACAGTAGAGGTACATGGTTGATATATTTATCTTCAGAGTGACATTCAACTATTCTTCTGACTGTAAGATCTTGAAGTAATACACACCCCATCCCAAATTTCTGTCTGGCCTTGTGAAGATCAGAAGGTGGGAACAACAATGAAAACTATATAGCTTTGTTTAATTTTTCCTTTGCTTGCCTCAGTGAAAGGAAAAAAGTGCTCCTGAGCTACAGTTCTATGTACATTGTCACAGCTACTGAGCACTGTTTTTATATTGTCTTAACCTTAACAGTTCTTTTTAATCATATTAGGTTTTAGCTTCTCTTATGAATGCCTCAGAGCCAGGGCCCTTGCCTCTTTCAGTGAAGAGTCTCTAGCCATCACTGATTTAATTGAATATCAAGATCAGTAGTTACATGGCTGATGAATCCTTCCAGCCCATGAGGTAAAAGCTTTTGTTTCCATACATGCACCAAGAGTTGCACAATTTCGAGAAGTAACTTATTTTCCTCATTTAATCTTGTTCCATCTGCTAGTTACCAGAAAAGCATCAACTAAATAAACTGAAGGTGGTAAGTCAATAGCCTCAAAATGTTGTCTTGACCAGGAGCAAGTTTTGAGTCTTAAAATTTATGTGGATAATCTGTAAGTAACACTTATTTTAATTTATTGCTTGTCTGTTGGTTGTGTATCCCTGTGAACTGAGAATCCTGAAGTAATGACCTTGCAACTACTAATCTAAGCACTGGCAGCAATTTAGGAGAAGAACACGGTGGGTGTTTTTCTGTATCTCTCAGTTTCTTCTGCCAGGAAGTGGCTGGACCTGGCACCATTGCTCATCAGCTGATAACAAGATCTTTTGAGCACATGGCCCAGTCACCTCTGTTACACTGTGGTAATACAAAGGCACAGGACGTGTTTAAGCTTCTGTCAGTTAACATCTCTATTACTGAAGACTGATCTCAAGAGAATAAAATTTGCAGGATGTAATCAGTACTGAAGGGATTTCAGATCAAGAAATTTTAAATTAACAACACCAGAAATGTTTTTGCAAGGCAGTGTTGTATGAAATAATACTTCATTCCCATTCAGAGTTGTTATTTTTATTTTAACAATTGGAAAAGCAGATGGGGAAAAGTGTGGAGCCCTTTATTCACTATTGTTCAATAGCCAAGACTCCTCTATAGAACTGCTGCCTTGCCAAAAGTCAATTTTAAATGTGTAAATGAAATGTTTTGGTTTTATAACAAGAAATATGTTAAACAAGGGTGATATTCCTTAATACCAGATTTATTTGCCTTCCTTCTGTGAGAGTTTTAAATATGGTAGGATTGTAATATCAAAATCATACTGTAAGGTGAGATCAAGACCATCATGCTGAAAAACTTCAGATAAATTTTATGCTGATATCATGTGGTAGCAGCAAGGACGGGCAGAAGGAACAGTCCCATGAGATTTCCATTTTAGTTGTGTCGCTTTACTGCATTAATATAAAAGCCTAATTTCTTACCCTATATTTATCTGCTTATATCCCACTTTATAGTAAATTTTTACTACTATATTGTCACTTAAGGTTAAGAGATAGACTCTCCTATCCACTGGGGCTTCTTACCTTGTCTTCAGCATCACCATGAGTGGAGATCATGACACAAACTGGGGAAAAAAAAAAAAAAGAGAGAAAGATATTTGGCAGAGACGAAAAAAACTGTTTACTGTTAATGAAACGTTCTTTAGCTTGAAGTTACACATGCTAAAAAGCATAGTGTATTCCAACTTTAGCCATACTTCTCCCCCTTACCTGCAATTTATTTATTAACTTTTGTCAGGAATTAAGTTTGTTCTAATGTATTTTACCTTCATTTTCTAAGCCTTCATGTCCCATGCAGAAGATAGATAATAATGTGCATTTTCTTCACTTACTGTGAGCATGATCTTTGAAAGGTTTTGATCATTTCAGTTGGTATGTGCTTAATGAATGCCTAAGCAGATTTTATCTAGTCCTTCTGTGTGGTTAGGAATAATTAACACTATGAAAAAACTACTAGTTAACTTCTCAAAACAGTTTTAGATTGTACTTTTGTATGTATACATCTTCCAAAATGCCACAGAAATTCTTTAAAATCCTATCACCTATACGTATGTTCTAAGATCACTTCTTTCTGAGATCACTTCCTCTGTATATACTGCACAGTATCTTTGGTGATTTAACCATTAGAAAGGTATAAAGTAAGTTTCAATATCTTGAGCAGTGATTTTTGAAGATGTGAGAAAAAACCCATGATAAACAGATATGACAGCAGATTTCACCTGAACAAACAGATTTCAACAGTAGAGTCAGATATATCTATTCCTTACTCTATAGAGTATGTTTTAGAAACTATACCTGTCTCAATATATTAAATACACAAGAAACTCTCATTTTACATTTCGGTCCCTCAGGGATCCATACTGAGTGTTATTTAACATCTTCGTTGGCAACATGGACAGTAGAATTGAGTGCACCCTTTGCAAATTTGCGGACAATGCCAAGCTTAGTTGATACTCTAGGTGCAGTTGATACTCCAGAAGGAAGGAATGCTATCCAGAGGAACTTTTACAAGCTTGAGAAATGGGCCAGTGTGAGTTTTATGAAGCTCAATAAGGCCAAGTGCAAAATCCTGCACGTGTGTTGGGTAAATCCCAAACATGGGCACAGTCTGGATGATAAATGGACTGAGAGCAGCCCTGCAGAGATGGACTTGAGCATGTTGGTAGATGAGAAGCTCAGCATGAGTGAGCAATGTGCATTTGCATCCCGGAGAGTCAACCATGTGCTGGGCTGCATCCAAAGCAGCATGCCTAGCAGGGCAAGGGAGGGGATTCTGCCCCTCAGTTGGGATCTCACGAGACCCCACCCCACAGTGCTGCATCCAGCTATAGGACTTCTACTGGAATAAGTCCAGAGGGCCACAAAAATGACCAGAGGGCTGAAGCAAATCCCCTATGAAGACATGCTGAAACAGTTGGGGTTTGGGGACCATTCTTGTTCTTTAAAACAGGCATGCCTGAATTTTTGCAGGATTAATGATGGTATTGTCATGAAGCTGTTCTGCAATGTGAGCTCACTGGATGCAATGCCAGCTAGCTCACAGGTCTCTATCTAAGACTGTGCAGGTCAGCTAGTGCTAGTTGATAACAACTAGAGCTTAATTTGCCACTCTCTGTTTCAGTATCAAACCATGGCTTTTCCTCTCAAATAATAAACTAATTCATTTCAATACTTTGAAGGAAATGAAATAATGTATTTCCTAATTATTTTATTATTGGTTTCACGTCTGTGGCCAAACAGTTTCCTAGCACAATAAATTCAATACCAGTTGTAACACAGAAATAATTGGAAAAGATCAGACACATGCTGCAGGGACTGGCAAGGAGCACCAGGGCTCAAGGCCTCCTGTTTCCAAGCACCAAAGGGAAACAGTAGGAGTTGCTTGAAGGAGGGGTTTTGCCTGCCTAGTGGAAGTTTCTCAGCTCCTTTTGTGCATTTGAGGCCAATGCAGACAGATCATGAAGGCTGTAAATTATAGCTTCATCTCATCCCTCTCGTCCCTGTTCTCTCAGGCCTCCACCAAAGCCCCTACTATATAAAAATGGAAATACCTGTGAGAAACCTCATTGAATGCTTAAATCTGATGTGATAAGCTTTGTTGGTTGTATTAAAATCTCTCCTACCTTTATGAACATATCTTTATGCTAAGGCGACCCAGAGGCTTTTCCCAGTGGTTCTGTTAAGTTAATCTGTTCCTGTTTGAATTCCCTGGCTGGCTGCTAGCCTCTACCCCTCGTCACTCCCCTGGGGCTCTCCCACTGGTCCCCGCTCCCTGATCCCACCTTGTCCCTGGCCCCAGGAAAAACCCTGAGCTAGCCATTGTGTTTGTATTTGCCTCTGAACCTTCAACAGTAAAGATGCAATAAATGCTTCTGCTGGAATGCAAGCAAATATCCTTCCTGACTCTTTTGTCACGGACTTAATACTGAACCTGCCTAGGTACCTGTGGGGGCACACGGGACCCCACGGAGCCAGGACGGAATGGTATTACCTGTCTCTGCCCATCTTCACCCTTCAGTCATTTCATATCATCTCCTCTATTGCCACAGGAATGGAAGAGGAAACATCCATAATTTAAAATTTAAAGGGAAAAAATCTAATTAAATTTGTGTATTGGCAGAGTAGTGAAATCAGAGTGTTCCCACTTTTAGCTGATTTTGCTTTGTCTACCTCTCACCTCTTGGTCATGATTTGGCTTTTTTTAGGTCTTTGTGTCAAAGGGACTCTTTTGACTTCTATGAAAGGACTGTGGTTGAGTATTAACTGCAGTAATTGTACAAATTGTAGTAGAGAGTTTTGTTCCAGTGGCTCCAAATATTAATTTCTTGGAAGCTAATGGCATTTAAACTAGCTGTGAGTGAACAACAGGCTCCAAAGCAGCCTGTTGGTCTCCGAGTCAGGCTCATCTGATGGAGCCATTCCCTTTACACAGAGCAGCTGGTAATGGATGACACAGATCAAGTGCTAAGGTAATCATTTAAACTTCAGTGAGCCCTAGCAGGGCTTCTGCCAATGTAAATTTATATAGTCTTCTAGTATGTAGAAAGCATTTTGTAAATCTTTTCTGTTCTGAACTGTTTTAGTGCTGTACTTTGGCCTTTATAAATACTATCATTTATGTCATCCTGCAATTTTACATAATTCTATTTGAAGAGAAATGGTTAAATGCTTCTTAGTTCCATCTTCACTTGAACTTAAAATTCTATTATTATTATTATCATTATTATTACTATCATCACCATCATCATCATCATCATCATTATTAACTATATCTTTATTTTTATCTTTATTGTTGCAATGCACATAGTTTTCACCTGGACAGGTTCCAACTCTTTCCAGGGCATTCTAGGAAATGTCTACATTATCTCCATTTGTTAATTTATTTATGTTAGCAGTAATGTCAAACCTTGGCATGTATATTTTGGCATGTAAGTGGTAATGCTCAGCAGTCCGCTTTTCCCACCCAAAAGTCCATGCATTTCCATTACTTTCTGCAGGCCTGAAGTCAACAGGATAGACACTTTTTCTTTAAAATTAGTATTTGTTATCTGATTAAGTCATGTAAGCTAGCACAGTTCTGGAAAATTCAGGCTGCAAAAGCCCCCATGCAGGTTACATATATTAATTAACAAAAAGTATCCCAAGTTTAGTTGATAAATTACAGCAGCAGCCTTTGAGCTTTGATATCCTAATATTGCTCTGCTAGTTTAAAAGCAAAGCATTGCTTGCCCCAAGTCAGAGAATTTCAGCACACCCTTAGGTGCACTAAATTAGTGCAGAGTTGAATTTTCAGTAAACAGGCATTCTTAGAAGTTAAGTTGATGCTAAAATGCTTTCCGTATGGCTTTCTTTTTTTTTTTTTTTTTTTAATGAAGACCTGGGTTACCAGGACTACTTGCTGTCATTCTGTGTATGGGGAGAATAGTTGATTTGAACAGGGCACTGTGAAACACTGCTTAGAAAGTGTGAGATGCAAAACAGATGCTGGAAAATGTACATTGGAACCCTAAAGTGAAAATAGAAGGTAAGTAAATGAGATGCAGGAGTACAGAGAATAAACTGCAAAGTAATTAGAGGCAAGACTGAGTAAAATGTTGCAAGACACTAATCATGTTTAGAAGGATGAAAAGGCAGGTCTTTTGTCCTGTAATGGCTGGGGATTAAAGGAGTTGTCCTTCAGCAGCTATGGGGAATATCTCACATGAATTTAAGGCTGTATTTTGACCTTTAAACACTACTTCATCTTGGGGAACATGTGACTCAGGAAGAACACTTACCAAGGTAAACAGAGGCCAAGCCAGTATAGTCTCTTTAAAAATCTTACAAATTTCAAACCCAGTCTTTTCTGGAAGTAGTGACTAGTTAATTTCACTTGGCTAGTTTGGCAGTATTAGTTTTCTAAACCAATACCCATGAATGCCATTATAGAGATAAGGCTGAAATAACATTCCCTTACCGTTTGTTTCTTTTCATTTTTTCCTCTGCAGTTTGAGACATGCTGTTTCTCCTGTGAAAGTGGAAATTAATTAAATTAACTAAATTAATGTTCTCTTGTAGTAGAAACCTTTTAACTGGTTCCTACATTAGCTTTCCACAGGTAAAAACAGATAAAATTGTTCTAGCAGCATAAGGACTACTTAAGTTTAGGTTCCTACACAGTTTTGCTGGGAAGTCTTTGAATATTCTGCCACTTATTTTTACCTCATAAGACTGACATACAATTTTTTGAATCTAGGTCCTATAAATGTGGCTATTAGGGACAAAGAGCGGACTGATGGTCTGTATAAACACTGACCTACCAGGCAGTGTGTATGTCATAGATTCTGGCCCTGACAAAGGGGGAAGGTCAGGATGGAGTTTCTCATAATTTCTCTCAGTAGGGGACATAGTAGAATCTACACAGCCATTTTTGGAGGCTGAAAGAGCCATTAGCAACCTACTTGTTTTGACTTGTTCCCTACTCTCTTTTTTGATGGTGCCGGTCCCAGATACTGTGGCAGTATTCCTTTGTCCAGCTCTTTTGGGAAACTGACATCTTGGCAAAATGGAACTTTGATAGCTCAAAATGCTTGCATGGCATTAACTGGTGTTCAGCTTTATCACATCCTTGGAGTTTTTCTAGTACTCATATGTGATGGTTATAGCCATATAGATATTTCAAAATATCAGAAAACGAGATTCAGTATTTCCTCCCTAACATGCACAGAGAAGTTCCAATCTGAGTTGGGGTGGGGAGGGGTGAGCTTTTCAATGTTTTAGAAACAGCAGAGGCAGGACTGACAGAAACTGCCTGTGTCCTTAAGGGCAGTTTTCCTTTCTTAAGTTTTCATATGCAATGGAAGCTTGGTGCAGAAAGCTTGACAGTTTTATGCTTAGGTCACTTTGGACTGCTCTAAGAACTCAAATTTTCTTATATTTGAAAATCTACTCTCAGATTTCAGAATTACTTTAAAGAGTCTCCTGGGGATGTTTCCTAAAAGTGCTGAGCTAGCTTCCTTCCAACACTGACTGATTAGAAAAGGACTTGTGTGCTCAGAAAAACCCATCTTACAGAAAAGAAAGAATACTGAGGCTACTTGCTACATTATGCATTCAAAATTTCAGTGCAACTGTTTTATTTTCAGGCACTGCCAGGCAGACTCACTGGGGATATGAAGGAGGGGGGGAATAATAGGATGACACTTTCCCTAGTGTCATAGGGAAAGTGCAGCCAGCAATGGTAGCAGTAAGCTTCCATCCACAGCGCATCTTGCTAGCCCCCCAGTATCACACAGATACTTTCCTCTTCTGCTTTTAATTATTTCTAATTAGTTCTTGAATGCTATTCAGCCTCTCCCTTCCTATCCCTGCAGTCTCTTATATTTGGGTTACTATTGTCAAAATGTCTCCTGATAAGGCATAAACACATTCCAGTACACAAAGAGAAGGTCGAAGAGTAGTGGATAAAGTCAATGCCTGGCATGCTACCTTCCACAATGGTTAAATGCATCCCAAGCTGGCTCCCAAGCTATTTGTTTCTTATTGAAGCGTAAAAACAAGCAAACAATACAAAACCCCAGGCTCCTCCTTGAATCCTCTTTTCTTTTGGGCCAACTGGGCTCTTCTCTCAGTAGAAGGATAGGAAGTCCTACAGTGTTTACATGCGCCTGTGAAGGTTAGTTTTTCCTCCTCTCTTGTTTAGTTCTTCCCCTGTCTCTCACATTGCTTATGAGATCTCCAGGCTTCACATCACATCTGTCTTCACTGTATATACAGAGTCCTTGTCTAATAAAAAAGGTGCCATATTAAGCACCTTTTTTCATATAGGGTTGTACTTTAATTATTAACATAAATGGGATTTTTTTTCAGTAAAAAGTGAAAAGATCATACTTTGAAATTAACTAGCATGCTAAGTAAACTAATAACTATATATGTTTCATAAGCATGGAGCCTAGAGACTTAATCAAAAGGGCCAGCACCAGAGAAATTGCTTTTCATGTTTTGATTAAGTCTATTTGAACCCAGACAAGAAAAGTGCAATATATACTGAGGGGAAAAATGCAATAGAATACTGTTGATTTTGCATCATATATTATGTTAAAAAAATAAAAAATATGCAATAAAAAATAGAGCCGCAATAATCCTGAGATCTCCAGGGAATTCACACACACACACAAAAGAAAAAAAAACCAAAACCACAGCAAAAAACCCCCAACAAACAAACCCCAAACAAACAAAAAAACCCCCACCAAAACAAACCCACCAAAAAAACCCGAAAATAAAACAAAAACAACAAACAAAAGCCCCCAACCCCAAAACAAATGAAAACCCCAAAGTAATTATAAAGGAAACATTATTGTGTGAGAACTTGTAAAAAGGAAAACATTCTAGTATTAAAAACATAATGCCTTATAAGAAAGTACATCTTAAAATTAATATATAATTTTGCAATAGTTTTGTTCCAGAGTCCCATTCCTTCAACTATTGAAAGTGCATGAACAAGTAAACATTTTTCTGAAGGCATCCTACTGGTTCTTTGGGTTTGTAGACAGAATTACGTAGAATCATGTGTGAGTATTGTAAAAGTTAGTCTACTTGTCTGTGTATATACATGACAGAACTGTCTCTACTGCTGATTCTTTTAACATTCCCTACAGAAAAAACAGGTTGAAAGAATATTAAATTTGTGAAGTTATGCTTAGAATTCCAGAAATGCCAGAATCAAACTTTAATTTTAAACTTAGAGCTGCCTCAGTAGTTTATCTATTATGCCATAATCTTTACATACCAAAGGGACACCCAGCACCCCATCATTTGCAATCACTGTAGCATCTTTGCTGTCTGCATCAAAAGCAACATGCAATGCCTGCATCCTACAGCTAGGGGTAATACAGCAAAATGGCACCATGTATCAAAAGAAGTGAAGGATAACAAGCTGCAATAGGCAAAAAAACCCTGGAACATAACAAATTTTGGTATTTTATTTTCTTCTTTTGCTATCCTGGAACTTAACACCTACTAAAAAATTTCGGTCAAAATTTTCAACGGCTGCTAATACTACTTCTTCCTATCTGCTTTTTGGCCTTGTTTGAGGACATATTCTCTCCCTCCTTTTACAGGCCTCTTCATTCTGAGTTGCAGAAGTACCTTCATGTTGCTTTTTCTCCCCTTCCCAGGATTTTGCTCACAAATACACAATGTGTAACGGCGAGTAGGGGAAATCAGAGCCTCGTGGCTCTGCTGGTCCCTGCTCATGGGCAAACGAGAGATTTTAGGGCCTTGGGATGACTGGTTAAAGGATCAGGAGCACAGGTAGTGTTTGTCCTCCTCTCTCCTGCCACTTGCAGGGAAGGATGAGAGAAGAAACAGGAAGATCACAGACCAATACCTGGCTTTGAGCTTGGTGTCACTGGCAAAATTGTGGGTTCTTTGATCATGGGTTGTTTTATATGACACCAGGCCTGCTGGCAACAGATGGAGTACACCTGTCTCAAAGGAGGAAAAGGAACTTGCACAGGAGCCAACAGGACTCATTGATAAAGTCTAGGGGAAAGGGCCTGCTAGAGATAAGCCTGGGGGCAGCATGACACTGAGGGGTGGTGTGCTAGCAAGGTCACTTGAGCAGCCATCTCAGTAGAGGCAGGGGATGAAGAACATGGCACAGCA
>VWZQ01003232.1:34700-65282 GCA_013397015.1 Myiagra hebetior
TTTTGCGCTGTCTCGGTGTAATTTTCTTCTTTTATTCGTAATTCATAATTGCGGCTTATTTTCGTGCAAGCTGTATTTTCTTTGTATTGTGAAGTGGGGTTTTGTTTATTCAATACCCCCACCAATGCACACACAGGGTAGCAGGTTGTTTTCTTTTTCTTTTTCTTTTTCTTTTTCTTTTTCTTTTTCTTTTTCTTTTTCTTTTTCTTTTTCTTTTTCTTTTTCTTTTTCTTTTTCCACTTCTTCTGCAGGGAATTGTTTTCAAATGATGCTTTCATACTGACAGTGTAGCATGGAACAGTGCATGTGTAGGTCTAGTTTATTGCACAGTGGGTTGCGCTCATTTGGAGAGAATCCATTTGTTTCCTTAAACTCTCCACGATGAAGGAAATTCAAGATACGGACTGTGGGTTTCAGTGCTGAGCAGCAAAGAAAGGAGAAAAAAATAGTATTAAAAAGAAGTCTGTGTGATTTTGTTGTTGGTGCTGCTTTTCAAGAATACTTTTGCGAAAGAGGAAAAGGGCAGCTATTTACCTCTCAAAGAGATGTAGTAGGACTCACGTTATTAATGAGTATGGTTTGCTTCTTATTTTCAATCCAAAATGCTTGCTTTCTTCATCCTTTTTGTGATTACTTATTAAGATCTAAAGATTTTGTTGTCATTTATGTCAAATCATACTTCATATACTTTTTGAATTCTTTGGATGAAGTGAATTTTTGGCATCTTTTATGGCAATGAAACATTTAACGTCTTAACATTTCCATATCCAGTTGCACTCCCACCTTTGACTTGTCAAATCATGGGATGTTTTGGCAGGCTTTTTTCTTTCTGAAGTGGTGACTTATTTATTTCCTTATTTATTTAGTAAAATAATTAGGAAAAAATAATGCTCTTGTTTTTAATCTAAAGCCTACATTTAATTATATATACACCTGATCAATTTTTTATACCTTTAGATATCCAGTGTAGGATATGGGATTTGTCTCACATTCGAACTACCAAAGAATGTGAATGGGGAAATTTTTTCAAGCAGGTATTAACTACAAAATCTGCTAATTAGTTAGTGCATCGTTGATACTGATACTCCTTGAGGTAAGGCATATTTGATTTTATTTTAGTACATCGTAGTTCACAAGAAGTTAGAAAATAAATTATTTTGGATAATGACCGAAAGTCTCTGCATCATCATCTTTTAATTTTTTTATGGCAAGGTGAAACCACTGCTTGCTAATTTTGTAGGTCCTGGTCTAAATAAGTTCTAAATACATTAAGAATTTTTGGTGTGAGTTCTAGTATGGTATCAGTTATATGATGCATCTAAGTCTTTATGAATTTGTTGTTAATTTCTGTGATTCACTGGTTTTGAAATAATTCCTAGCATCTACTGTTGTTGAAAAGAGAGGATGTCAGCTCTGCACCATACCTTTCTTGGGTAGCTCTTCTAGAGCAGGAGAGAATACTGCTCAGGATGGGATCATTCCTGGGTGTTGAAATCTGTCTTTGCAGGACATGCATCCAGGCCCCTGGGTAGCAAAGGAAAGTGTGTGCCTGTGTGTGAGACTTGGTTTCTGTTCTAACTCTGTGAGGTGATGTATACAGGTGTTTCTGGAAAGTCATATTAAAAGCATGTGATTTTGTCTAAAATCAAAGACCTTTATAGTACTATTTAGCTGCATTTTCCTTAGCCAGTGACTACAATTTGGAAATTAATAAAGCAGGTGTAATCACTGCTTTTAATATTGTGGACCTTACTGAGAAAAGTGTTGACTCTTTATTCTCTCTGAGATACTGCAGATGAGATCTGCATCATGCATTCTGACTCCCAAATGCCCACAGCTGACAAAATAGTTGAAGTTTGTGATGCTAACTAGTGTTTGACAATGACACGGTTTGAGATTTTTATGTATTTATTTATTTTAAATGCACAGGCTTTCGTGACTGTGAAAGAGTGTGGCTATCTAATTTTGTTTCAACATATCCAAGCGAAACAGCATCAGGTGCTCTGTTGTGTTACTAGTAAGCTAACGTACATTGTACTGCTTTGGAGAAATCCTGTCAGTGAGGTAGCGTAGGTAAATGAAACGGGCATCAAAGATACTGTTAAAAGCTGTTAAAGATTTTAAAGTCATGGTGCTTAATTTGATAATTGGGTGCAGCTTTGTTAATACTATCCCATTTCTTGTTCCTGCTGGACAGGGTAGTTTGTTAATCAAAAACTGCCTCCAGAAATAAGTGTTGCGCTTTCTTTCCATTTACTAAACTTTTGAGAGGTAAGGCTGCTTTTGTTTTTTTCTCTGACTTGAAACATAAGCCAGTGTCTAAAATGCAATAGTACTTTATCATTGCAGTTCCTTTTAGTGTTATACCTAGTGTTTCTCATTTTCATGCTTTACTTTGAAAGGGTTTCTTCTCTCTTGAAATATTCTATATTAGTAGTATTTTTTACCTGTAGTCTTCAACAGCTTACCATCTGCAGGTATTTGTCATACAGAATGCTTAAAAAATGAATAGGCTTTAAAAAATACATATGACTATTAAAATGTTTTTTTAAAATAATTGTCAATTGAAAAGACGTGAATGCTCTACAAATACAGAATAAAAATAATCTTTCAGTGGCAGTGTAGTGTCCTTGTGGTTGGAGTTCCATTTCAAAACTGAACTCTCTGTCAAATGTGTGTATTATTATACAAAAAGAAGAATGTTTTAAAATTATCAATGAAAATGCCTTTTATTTTTTCTAACTAAGAGTTAGGGCGGAAAAATTTATGAGGCTTTTAAAATTAATAGGTAATATTTCAGACCTTTTATTTCTATTAGCCACAAGTTTATTATTTATGTATACATAACCTACAGTTGGTTGTCAATCAAAACAATACTTCTTTTTTCTCACAGATGCTATGCATACTCATATTTTGGGAAATTTAAGGATCAGTATATATACTGATTTGGCTAAATCTAGTTTCTTAGGGACAGATGGCTGATTTAAACAGGTGTCACTTTCATTTCTTGTGCCTTGTGTTGAAACTTCCAGAGGTTTACAAAAGAGCTTCCTAAAGCAGATGGTGATCTCAACTTCTGTGATTAGAAAAATGTACTTTTGTAGGAAGTTATTTTCCCAGTGACTAGGTGTATTTTACTAGTTTGATGTGTCGTATTATGCTTTAATGAGTTTATGCTTTTATAGGTAAAACGTCATTGCAGAGTTTGAAGTGTTTCATATAATACAATAATTTTAAAATTTCTTTTCTCGTTGGACTTTTAAAGGAGATGTGATTATTTTGGTGTGAAATCAGCAGTTTGAGTGTGTGGATAGCTGTAGACCTAATAATTGTTATTCTTGCAAGACCAAGAGCAGATATATTGCTTGGTGTAACATTTTGTTTCACTACCTTTTTTGCTTAAAGATTACTTCACTTTAGAATATTTTTAAATAACAATGAGCTACTATTAAGAACACAGGATTAGTTTCAAACTTATGTATGTTTAAATTATTTTTTTTCTGGCACCCTGGTGTATTAGCACATCTGCAGTTTTCTTTTAAAATTTTTAATATATAACTTAAAAGATTTTAATAAGAAAGAATGAAATTGGTTTTCTAATAATTTTTTGTTATTTTGTTTTTAAGGATTCCTTTTTTCTTTTATGCTGATTTTTTTATCGCAATGACTGGTGTTTATTGTTAGTTGTTTTCTTTCTAGCAGATGCACCAGAGGGTGCTATGCTATTTGAAATACAAAAAAGAAAGAAAATCCTAAAAGTTTGTTCATTGAAATGCATTGATAATGCATATGGGACTTGAATAAATGTTACTGAAATTTTCACACTTTTTTCTGTGCAATGCAATATAACAAACTTGCTGTTTTGACAATATTATGTTAAAAATCATAGAGGAAATTGGCTTCTGTATCTGATTATATCTGTGTGTGTAGATACACACACTTAAAATGCAATTTCTGTTCATCAAAAGAAAACAAATATTTATATGTGAATTATGTCTGTATCACATATAGCTGAAACTATATAAGCTGTATACTTATTGAAGTACTACATTAACTTACCTGAGACACACATGCATTTTGGCATGACCTTATTGTATGTTTTATTTTTCATTTATAAGTCTTTATTCACATTTTATATAGCTTATTTGCTCATATGTGAACACTTCTTAAAAAATGCACAGTTGTATATAGATTTTTTTTCCTTACTCACCGAAGCTCTTCCTAGATGAAACTGAGATTGCAGGATATCCATGTACTGATGAATTGCAAAAGGGACAAGATATTTTTCTCCATCAATCATTAGTTCTGGGAAAGAAAGCCACNGGGGGAAAAAAAAAAACCAAACCAGCCCCAGCCTCTACATATTTATAAGTACCATTATGTTTCATTTAAAAAAATTCTCTATGGTTATATGAACCTGTCAGATTAGAAATTAATTATAGTAACTTCTGTAGTTCAGTAATATCTATTTTTTATCATACCCTATAAGATTAATAAGGCAATATTTTTTTTCTTTGTGTAGGTGGTTAATGGAGTCTAGTTTAGTGTAATTTCCCTTTGGAAACATGAGAAAATATGCAGGCTGTGTCTAGGGTAGTACACCTTAAATTGCTTGCTTTTGAACACACTTGCAAACAATTTAATTGTTGTACCTGTTCCACTATTGCAAGTTGTTTGGTTAGTTAGGAACTTCAGTTTTAGTGGACTAAAATCAAGAGGTAGTGGATGCAATATATTATAAATTCTATTTGATAAAGAAATTTCACATTTTACAATATAAATTTTAGTAAGACCAGGTTAATTTCTAGCAATTCATACTTCTTCTTTGAGTATCTAATTTATTTCTAACCTGTCTTCTTTAAATTCTTGCATGACATTCATAGCAATGCTATCAGAATGCCAAATTCTGTATTTGAATAACTGAATTTGAGTGTACTTGTAGCATTTATAACTTCATTCAATAATCAAAGAGAGGAAAGAGAAATTTAGCACTATTTTTAAAGGTAATTTCATTTACCGATTGACTCAGTATGTTCGGTACATCTCAACTTCTTAGACCATCTCTGAGTAAACAGAGAATTGTGAAATAAATATATTTAGTTCTTTCATTTTCTTCTTATTGAAGACTGATTTCAAGTAAGTTTATAAGGTCTTTAAGGCAAGAACCATATACTTAGATTTTGTTCAGGGTTTGGATGCTGCTGCTACAACTAATGACTCAAAGCTGTGTTTACTGTTTATGTACCAAGTAAATGGATTCTCTCTTCTGTTTTACTTCCTCATTATATTTAATCTAACTATGCTTTCTCTTGCATACCACCTCGGGGATGTTTTCTAAACTGAAAATCAGTGTAGTTAAATCATGAAACATTGCAAAGTAGAAATAGAAACAAGCAAATCTTTTAAAAGGTGAAGTATGTCGCTTGCAGGTGCCATCAAGTCGGATTATTTACCCCAGTTAAGGTGTTATGGGGTTTTCGTGGTTTTTTTGTCTGATTACTTTTTTATGTGCTGTTAACTATACTTTGCTTACAAAGAACTTTAAAAGTATAATAGGATTCTGTGACAGAACTATTACAAGACAGTTATTAAGGTTACAGTTAGCTATTTATTTATTCAAAAATACATATTTGGCTTCAGTGAACTAGTTCATGTCTGCTGAATTTTCAGGTGTTTCTTTGATACCTTTGGTCTGATTTTCTTTCCCCTCCCCAAAAATGCCTAAATCTGGGGTGAAAAGAAGGGAGACAAGTCTTGCTTATGTATCTCTCTTAATCTGACAGTGATATTGGATATTTATTGAAATTTTGAGCTGTTTCCTTTCTAGTGGGTTAGAAGACCCGGACTGTCAATTCGTACTGTTGTCCTTTGGTGTGACCTGCAGATTTACAGATTATCCAGAGCATTTTAAAATGTTGCTGTGTAGTACTGTGTAGCCCCATTTTAACAAAATTAGAGTCTTATCACCTAAACTTTTTCTTCCTTGCATCATGGTAGCATTCTGCACTGTAAAGAGCTGGGAGTGAAATTAACAGGGAAACTAACAGAGGTTAACGGTAAAATGGTAACTAGCGTGTTCTGAGGAGGACGAAATCTATTCATTATTGGTAGGGGAAAGCAAATATAACAAAATAACTGTAGTTCTCATACCGTTGGAAGCAGTGGTCAATGTCAGGATTTCTGGCTTACATTAAATGCCTCATAAGTTTGAATACTTATTTTCTATTTAACTGCTGCAAAAAGTATTCACGATTCTCCATTTAGAATCCTAACTGTTTTGTTTTCCCAGTAAGATGTCTGCTGTATACTTACCTCTTTATTGTTCTGTGGCTTGAGGGTAGACACAACAGTTACAGATTTAATGAAAGAGGATGTTTCCTACCTCCCATTGTAGTCCTACATGCACATTGTAGTCTTTCCATTAGGAAGGACATGTGGCTATACACAAAGGATTGTTAATTTGTCTTTCTAGTTAAGGTTTTATGTATTGTGTTTATTATTGGAAGTAAGTGTTAATTACTTTGTATCTCAGAGAATTTAAAAGATACAATAAAGAATTAACCTTGCCTTAGAACTACTTTCTTTAATTAAAATCCCAGTCTTCTCTTTCAGTGTTTTTAAGAAAAATAGTTGCTCTATAATCACCATTTAAAAACCAAATTTTCTCAAAATTTTGGATTGAAAAATCTAGAATAATTTAAAGATCAGATGATATGCATTTTACAGTTAAGTTATAGAAGGTTATTGTTTATATATAATGTAGTTCAACAGACTATTACAATAATTTGTAAAATACCTGATTTATGAAAACTATTTAGATTACTTATGCGGGAAAGTCCAGCTATTTTCAAAGTTACATTCGCCATGGATAGTGAGGAGGAGTAGAGCTACCTGCGTGATAGCTAATTTATCAAATTGACTGTTAGCCATGAGGTGAGCTGACGCACTGTGGTAGCTGAGATCATGTCAACATTTGTGTTTCTGTTTAGCATTTAGTTCACTCCTATTTTGTTCTGTCCAGTCTGTGTTAAACCACTTCAACTGAATTGCAATTTGCAAAGGATTTGATAAATAACTCTGCCTTTTTCATTGTATTGTTTTCCTGTCAGATTTAGTAAATGGAAAAAATGTAGAATCCAGTATGTTTCTAATTCCTCAGAGTTGATTCTGGGTAGTAGTAATAGCAATTCCCTGTAACTTCTAGGAAGATGATTCATTGGACTTTCTGAAAGGCATGGAAGCTCTTTGAGCTATATCATCCTTGTTTTAGAGAGTAAAACATGCTTAGTGTTAAGTCATAGATAAAATGTAATTTAATATAATTATTATTTATCAATAATTGGAGGTAAGTAGGGACAAATATGGCTTCATTCCCGTATTTTTTGGAAATACTTTTGAGCTCCAAGTTTGGATTTTGAAGTGAGGCAAGAGTGAACTAAGATGAAAACGTAGCACTTCATCATATTGTCTCTTTCCAGGTGCTTTCTGACTGAAGGTTGTCCTGAGTTGCTCTGGTTTTCTCCAACTCTGAAACTCCTTTCTAGTGTAAGGAGCACAGTCCTGAAAGGGTATTTCATGGAACACAAGTGGGCAAGTAAATGTGTGGAGATTTCAGTAAGCTTGGTCTGTAGTGGTGTGGAGATGAGAAATGCTTAGGGTTTTGCAAACTGCAGACTAGTTCACAAAATTTAGGTTTTGTGTCTGAAGTACTCTTTGCTAGCAAACTTATTTCCCACCGAGGAAAGATTTATTTGCAATAAACTCAGAATTAGAGATGGTCCTACAAAGCAATAGCATAATTTATCATGCAAGTGGTGATTCTGTCTTATGAAACAGACCTTCCAGTGTTTTAGAAGTTGTGAGTTTATGCTGACTCAGTTGTATCTGTTTGGTGTAATGGTTTTTTTAATGCTGTTGTTTCAGGTCATTCAGATGGTCAGTTGTCAAATAGTATAAGGTTATGAACTTGTGTGGTCTGGGATATCCAGATTTTATGTCACTGTCTTAAATCCATACTTCCTGTGGAGGCAGGTCCTAAGATTAAAATTTCAGATACTAAAATTTCCTGTGGTGGTCTTGATATGAGCCATTGTGTCAAATTTCCTGTCTTTAATAGGGCTTGGAGGTGTTTAGTATCTTCACTGCTTGTCTTACATTAGTATTTATTTCTCCTTGTTGAATTCTGAAGAAACTGACATTTCTTGAATTCAGGGAAGAGCTGGACATAGGAGCATGATTTCAGTGCAGTGACCAGCTTCATGACCTGATGAAGATAGAGTCTTCATGTGGTCTCAAATCACAGGTTACGAGTTTGTTTGTCACAAACATGTTTCAGGCAACTGAGATGAAGCCGAGTTTTAGGATTACTTTGCATGTGAAAGATTGCGACATAAGGGTTCCCACTGTTTGATTTCAGGATGAAATACTAGGTTATTTGGCTAAGACATGTAACAACTCAATGCTGTAAATCTCAGCAGCTTTTAATGGCTTGTGTCCTCAGCACAGTTGTCAGTTTGAGATACTCAAAAGTTCTTGTGTCAGCATAGTTGTATTTTCAGTTACATGCTGTGACCCAAGGATAGCAACTCTTCAGACACAGCTGAATTTCTTGAAAGCTCAACATCAACAGACTGACCATCTGCAGCCTACTGGAAAAAAACTTAAGTAGGTGGCAGCAGTTCATTGTTTTCCCCTGCACTTGAAAATAATTAATATTTTGAAAAACTACAAGCATTTTCTTCCCATATTTTATAAAATGCGTAAAGATAAAATGTCCAAGTGAGAAAAACAGATGTATCTGGCGGATAGGAAAACAGAAGTTACGTTTTTGTCATCTGTGATAAAGAAGGTGGTGTACTTGTGTGTATATTTTGGTCAGAAATGCTTTAGTACTTATCCCAGAGTTTGTAGTATAAGAAGGGGAAAGTTACAGGTTGTAGTCATTAAAAATGGCTCGAAGATGTAATTGGGTATTAATAGTGGGAATTGGGATGTTGGTTCATAATATGCTAAGTCCCCTAATAAAGTTGCCTGTGTCATCTCTATAAAACAAACAGCATGGTCACAAGTGTAACTGTGTTTCATAGGTATGCTTCTGACCTCCCAGTGATCTATTCTCCCTGGCTAATATGTAGGTTTTGTTTTTAAAAATATGTTCATTCTACATGAAGTACTTCTGTCTTCCATATACTGATTCAAAAGCCTTTTATGTATTCTAGTTATAGCATTTAGCTTACTAGTATGGAAATGGTTAAGTTTACCATAATGGTGCCAGGATGATTTTGCTTTTATATTTCCTTCATATATGTATTTGTAGCTCTGTAGACTATTGTTGTATAGTTATATAGCTCCTAGGTAGTACCAGTACTTTTCCCTACCCTGATAGGCAGAAAGACAAAACACATTCCAGAGGCCCCAAGCTCCAGGGGTCCAAGGCCCCTATCCTGTCTTAGTTCTTGGAAGCCAAGGTTGAAACCAGCTCTTCAAGACACATTTTCATAAACAAAGTTCAGTTCCTATCTAAGGTAGGGGGAGGAAGGGGAATTCATCAAAGGGTAGAACCAGGGGGAATTACCTCATCGCTTGTGCTTGGGGATTCTTTTCAATTATACTAATTTGCTGAACTTATAAAACTGTGTTTACCCTATGCAGCGTGGGCATTTTTCCATACCTGCCCCTTGGAGGCCTCCAATAAAGACCAGCCTTTATATTACCTCCTATACTAGTATTGTCTCAAAAGTGTGTTGTTTATTTCTAGATCTTTAAGGCATTAATTAAACCAGAGGAACACGAGAAGCTTAGGGTACTCGGTGCACTAGGTGTGCAGTTTGTGGCTGGTTTGTATTTGGTTGATTCCCTTGAAAGGTGAAAGAAATGGGGCAGATGATTTCATAGGAATAGGAGTCATCTAGCAGGACATTTTATTTTAATCTAGGTGGTTCAACCTTGTCAAACGGAGTTACTTGTGTTGGGGCAAAGGGTAAAACTGGTGGTTTTCACATCACTGACTGGTGTGTCATTTCTGTATTGAGCATATTTTCTCAAATAATCTGTTAACCATCCTTCACAGGGTGTTAGAAAGCTCATCTTTTCTTACAGCAAACATACAGATTACCTGTTATAAACACAGTTGTCTTAGCGCAATCTAGAACAAAAGCAGTCACTGAAAAAAAATACTCTTTTAATCTACTTCTACAATAATCTACTGGCCAAAAGGGAGAGGCATGCCAGTCCTGTGAAGCTCTTTAGGGCTTCACAGACCTGTAGGTCTTAGTCCACAGTCTGGGGACAGAGTGACTGGGACCACAGGCTGGATGAGGCCTGAGGTCCGTGGTTGGCAGATAGCTGAACATGTGCTAGTAGTGCCTTGGCTGTAGGGAAGATAAAAAATGTGTCTCTTGGGCGGTGTGAACACACTTATAGGCAGGAAATTCAGAGACATGTTTATCTGCCTCTCTTCTGCATTTATTATACAACTTTACACAATTTCTGCTTCTACCCTTCTTCTGCGGTTGTGGGAAAGCTGTTGGTTGGAGTAAGTTCACCAAAGAGCTAAGATGGTCAGGAGCTAGTGTGCACATGTCTGTGAGGTGGCACTGAAGGGCCTGGACTTGTTCAGTCTTGAGAAGAGAGAAGAGTTTCAGGGGTCCTAACAGCAGCCTTCCCCAGAAGTGCACTTCCATAGGAGGTGCATGGTGGAAGAATGAGAGACAATTTAAGAAATTGAAATGAGATGTTTAGATTGGAGGCAAGGAAAACCTTTTTCCCCATGAGGATGGCTCAACAATGCAGCTTGGACCAAGTGAAGTTGTGCCATCTCTGTCTTTGGAAATTTTCAAGCTCTGGATAAAGCCCTGGGGAGCTGGTCTAATGCCAAGTCTGAACCTGCTTTGGGAGGGAAGTTGGGCTTGGGAGCTCCTGAAATCCATGGGAGCCCAAGCTATCCTATGATTTTACTTGTGATTCTTGCTCTAGAGCGGAAGTTCCTAGACATGATCTAGTTTATCTTCTAGTCTTGTTGGCCAGTTCAGTTTCTTTAGGACTGCATTTGAATCCTCACATCTGGAGGTAAAAGTGGAGGGATAGAACTGGAGTCATAAAGTAGTACTTGTGACATGTATCCCAAAGACCTGGATTGGGTGCCCAAGAGATGATCTCCCTAACAATGCAGAACTCTTGGGCTCCTCTTTTTCTTCAGTGTGTTACATTTCTGTTATTTTGGTCCAACACTTCATTCTGTTGATTTTGAAAACTTAGGACTGGACATAGACTGGATTCCTCACATTTTTTAATACAGTATTTTAGAATGAAACCTTGAGACTTTTCACTGGAGTCCTGCAGAGGCAAAAAAATAAAAGAAGTAAACTGCAGTAGCAGGAAAAGAAAATTTTTTAGGTTTCTTCAGGAGAAGACAATGATGAACAAAGGGCTTTATAAAAGAAGGAAGGACCTTGGTTGAATACCTGGCAAAACCAAACCCCAGTTGCTGATTTCTATGGGCATTTATTTGTGTGTATTTATCAAAGTCTTACTCTGCAAAGTCTTAATTTTTTGTAGCAAAACAGAAGAATAAATTAAAAGAGGAAAAACTGCAAACAACATTTTTTATTGGAAATTATTTAGAATTTTTAAATAAACTGGATAATTTCATTTCTTTGTTGAAACAAGTTCAGGGGTGTTGATGAACATTCTGTATTTGGCTAACTGCCTGGTGATTTGTAAGTGGTGTTCAATGTACATAACAGCTAGCAATCTGAACAGGGGTTCTTTTTTGTGATGAAGATATATAAAATATTTTCCTGTAACTTGCCTATACCCCTGTTCATTTTGATAAGAACTGGACTGTGTCCAGAAAAAAGGATTTCAGAAGCAAGGACGATTTTTTGAGTGTTTGTAAAGAGATCTTTGAAAAAAAAAGTTTGCTTTATCGTATAGTTGTAAATATCAAATTAATAGCAATGACAGAGATCAAGAGCAAGGATCTAAGGAAGTGTGTATTGCAGTAACTGGTAATTGGTGAAATCAGAAAAAAATAGTTTGATAATCAATGCTTCTGTTGACTGAAGTGGTTCTCTTTGGGGGTCTTTTGTTTTGGCTGGAGTTTTTCATGGTGGGACATTCAGATCCATAGCTAAATTAATGTACTTTGATTTCTCTTACTCTTGTTTAGCACTGCTTGAGGGAAAGCAAAAACATATGTATACATTACTAATTATGATTAATGTAGTCTTGATAATCATGGCAGTATTAGAAAGTAATCCCTTTATTTAAATGCAGATGTTTCATATCAGCTAATAAGTTGAGTTGAATTGAATGATTAAGGCCTGGATAAGCAAATACATTATTTAGAACATGTGTTTTTTATTTTATTAATAATCTGTTAAATTTACCACTATCACATTTGAGAATTTAAGTTAAAAAGGTATGTAGGATTTCCATAAAGTGTTTCCAGTGAATTTTTCCAAGAAAAAAAATCCATTTTTCTGATTGAACTGAGTACGTGAATGCACAGCGAAACTCAAAGTGCCCTAAAAGATCTAACACCGTAACATAATCAGTACCTTTTTCAAGTGCCTCTGTTCTATTGAGCTTGTCTTTTAGAATGTTCCTGTCAAGTCCTGCCTGACTTTTCAAAATCAGTGATTAAAATGAACATCAAGAAATTCAAGTGGTAGAAATCTTGCTGGGCAAAATAAAGAGCTGCAATAAGGAAAACAAATGAAATAAACTTCAGCATATCTCAAAAATTAAATAATAGGGTTAGGGTTAGTGTTCAGTGTTGATGTTGTACATGACATAGTTTAGATTTCTATGTTTCCGTATTATAAGTGAGATAGCTCATGGTATCTATTTGATATTATTTCTACTGTTACTTGGCGATTATGGAAGAACAATGAAATGGTATGTTATATACTCATATGTTTTTATCTTAAGACTTGGAAATCAAATTCAGTTTCTGCTATTCGTGACATAAATCTCAAATAAATATTGTTCCTGAATGTTCTTTGTTTTATTCTCTGTAGGTGCAGTAGGTTGGAGCCTAATAAAAAAAATTACCAAGTAATTATAAAAATCAGTTACCATTACTTTTTGTCAAATCATCTTTTGAAAGTAATATTACTTAAACTTCCTGGGCATCAAGCTTTTTGTCAGGTTATATGAAGATTTCTGCTAGGAATGTTTTGTAACCTTAGAAGCCAGAAAACAAATAAATAAACAAACATGCTTTGGATCCAATAGTGAAATTCTCTGTATTCAATTTGTATTATAAGTACAATTACTGTGAACATAGAGATTAGTTAAGTATTTACTGTTATACAGTACAAGCTTGATTAATGACATTCTTTCCTCTTTTTTTAATAATGAATTAATTTCCTTTAAATTTTTACTTTTTCTTTTTTTTTTTATTTGCACTTCTCTGTGTTGGTATGTTTTTTGTTACTCTTTATTTCACTTGGGTTTTATGTTGTACTTTTTTTTTTTTTTTAAACTCAGTGTTTTTTCTTTGAGGGCAAAAAAGCCATGCTAGATAAACTTGGCTAATAAGAATTATGCGTGTTTTCAGTTTGCATTTTCATGTTTTCAAATGCTCTCTACAATCAGTCTTAGCTAAGTGCTTAGAGAACTGTTTCTTTAAGTGAAGGGTAGTGGTAAGTAAAGAGGATTTAATAATTTTTAGATATTGTTTATAAATAAATGCCTGTACACTGAAAATATAAGTTGAAGTGGTTTGTTCTAAGTCACACATGGAATAAAAATAAAATATTGGTATCTATCCAGGAAATACAAGCTGTAGCTTGTTCAAATCACTTATCTTTCCAGGTGCTCAGTACTGTTAGGTTGGAAAAGCAGAACAGAAAGTGCTGTTTGGAACTGAGTGTCTTTTATAGTGAGGTCAACAAAAAGCTATGTGTGGGATTTTTTGTATGTTTGGCTTACACAATTTTTTGGGGGGGTTTTTTGTGTATGAATTTGTATGTATTTTAAATGTAAAAATATATTTCATTTCATTTCATTCATTTCATTTCATGCGACACCATAACAACACCAGTAGTAACAGTGTCTTGTCAATAAATATGTGCTTGTGAAAGGTAATATATTGGGAAAGGTCACACAGGAAGACAAACAAAGTTATAATTAATATCTTAAATACTGTTGTCAAGTGTAATAGTAAATTTCAAACATGTTTGGTAAAACAGTATTTTTGGAGTAAGAGATTTTTTTGTCATTGCTTTCAACGTAATACATTTCTTGTGTATTTCCTGTAGAATTGCTGCTGCTGAATTTGCTCTTAAATTGAGTATAAATTTCTTAAATAAAAAAGGAACACAGTAAACATAGTGAAATATTAGTTGCCATGTTACAGTACTTCAAATACATGGTTGCAAAGCAAAGTAGTAGATTTCTAAAAAGATACTTAAAGTTCTGATGGTGGGGCAGGGTAAAGGATATCTTTAGGACATAAAGCAATATTTTATAATGGGACTGCATTCTGTAAATGTATTTCTAAATTTCTAAGTTTGTAAATTCATTGTAAATTTGTTCCTTTCTGTCTTTCTTTCTTTCAAAATAAAATACATGCCAGTCTTGAAATTTTTTATGTCAGCATTTTTTCCTTCCTTTGCAGTTTATAATGCAGTCCTTTTTTGCTGCGTCATTATATTATCATTGGTGACAGTGATGTCTGCTTACTTATATTTTGCTATTACAATTATTTTTTCAGTACTTTTGTGGCACTCGCTTTTAGTTATTAAGCTCTGCAGTTCAGTATCCACAGTTTGGCTGTGGTTTTTTTCCAGTTCCTTGTTGGATGCCTGGCTTGCATGTGGTTTAATATTTAACAGTTTACCTGAGATAGTAGGGTGTGACAAGTCTGCCAAGCATCACACAGTGCTGACATATACCCTTTTGGTTGTAGGGATAACCTACAGGTGCCGAGATCGACTTTCAGGGCCTGCCTGATTTTTTATTTGCCAACAGCCACTTTGCTTTCATGTTTGCTAATCTCTAGCTTTCTCTTGGGATCCTTTAGCCTGCTTCATGGCAATGTATACAAAATTGACACTAAAATATATTTGGAGGAGTGTTCTTTTAGTTTGATGTAATTGGAAAGAACTTGAATTGAAAAATTCAGAATCTGTTTCTTTTACCAGCTACATGAGTACAGGTAAATCTCTAGACTCTGCAGAAAACCCTACTTATTGAGGAGTGGAATGCTTGAAGAATATCTTAAAATAAGATCTTTGGTTTTTTGGGGGTTTTGGTGATAGGAGTATATTTTTTGTTGTTGTTTCAGGGAAGTCAGGGGAGCAGTTGTACATGCATTTGGTCTGGTCTAATTGTGGTGGTAGTGACTTATATCCTAAGAATAGGGTTCTAGAATTATGTGAGAAACATTACCTTCGTAAGTCATCTTACTAATGTGGAATTTTCTCCTAGAGCCAAGGGAACGTTCAGCTTGCACAGCTTCTTTTGTACTACTTGCACAGCTTCTTTGAATGGCCAGTTTACCAAGTGAGTTACCTTCTGTAGTAAAGGATGAAGGAATCTAGCATTCATCCTTAAGCTGATTATGGTGAGATTCTGGTCAAATTTCTTTTACTGAACTGTCAGTGAAGGCAACCAGAGTGTCTCACCAGACCGAAAAAAAACGAAGGCCCTATTCTGTTTTGGGTAAAGAAACACTGGAAATTTCTTTTGCTTCAGTAACATTAAAGTAAATACACTTACAGAAGAACATTTAAGGAAAAATGGTAGAGGGACCTAGCTTTGTATATGTTCTCTTTATCAAAGTCCTCCTCTAATAAATTTTTGGGCAACACAGAAGTACTGTAACAAAATGTTGACTGCAGAACTTAATTCAGATTCTCCATACCTACTTTTTACTTCTAAACCGGTAGGTAGTTTTATAGCATAATGTGCTTCTGTTACACTTCTAGCTATATCTAGTTGTTGGCGTTGTCCAAGCAGCCTGTCATCTCTGAAGTCATGATGACTAGGGTAACATATTACAGTGATCTTTTTTTACAAAATCATAAAAAGTAAACTAGCAATGGTGGTTGTACACAGCAATTCTTTAGATTTATGGATGTGGCTGTGGAAGTAAATGGAATGTGTTTCATTCTGGCATTTGGTTGTGGACTCTACTTGATTAGTGGCTGTCAACTGTTCTAGGCTAAATCCCTCAAGTACAGGGCGTAAGAGAAGTTTTTTGTTTGAGTGTTACCCAGACAGAGGTGAAAAGTTCAGTTTTGCCTTTGAAAAAGATTTTGCAAACTTACAAGTTCTGGAAAAGAAGCAAAGCTGTAGTTGGAAGAGTTTGAATTCATTAATGCATTCTGCTGATCTTTGCTGTTTTACCCCCAGTCCTCGTGAGATTTTTGTCTTCAGAACATGCTTCATATTTGTTATTGTTCTCAAGGTTCCCCTAAAAAACATCAGCCACTAAGTAGTACAAAGCATTTTGGAAAGGAGAAACCCTAGCATTTCCTTATCTGACTCTGGAATCCATTTTGTGCCACTGTCTGTTATAGCTGTTGTCTAGACAACTAATCTTAACATTTCCAGTAACTTTTGGGACAGTGCATGAATTTCTTGAATTTGTACCCTTAAGAGAAACAAAGTTGGTTTGGTTTTTTTGCTGATATGCTTGTCAAAAGAGGATTAGAAGTTTCAGAAGAACATGCAACAAAATAATTAGCTTGAAAAGGTAAGCAAAAATAGGGGCTACCACTGAAGAAGAGGCGTTTGCAACTTCTTTTGCACTCCCAGCATTCTGGAGAGTCAGGCAGGAAACACTCACAGTCCATGCTACAGTGTTGTATGGATTCATTTAAAGGACCAAGCTGGAGGAAATGCAGTTTTCTTAATTCTGGTGCCATAGAAAAAACATGTTCTTTGATGCAGACTAGAACAGCCTCAGATTATTAGAAAGAAAAGCCATAATAATCAGCTCTTTTGCATGTCATTTTTTAGCCATTCTTCAGCAGATTTACAAAAATATTGCTGAAAGAAATCAATCTGCAGAGATTTACACAGGTGTCTAATATGTAGAATGTGTAAAGGTGACAAAGACACAAAGACAACTCACTTGAAATCTGCTTAGAGGTTTGTTGGACATCTTTTGATATAGATTATAAATAAAAATTATTCTGGCATTTTAGAGTTAATTAATTTTTTTCCTTGGAGTCCTGCTTTTATGATCTGGAGTATGAAAATTGTATGGAAATGTATTGTTCTGTCAAGAGTTTATTATAAATTATCTTTGCAGAGCATGTTGAGCAACTCCATTATACTAGCTAGTTAGTATGTGAAGGTTAAACTTTGAAGGGGTCTGGACTTTATAGATTTTAATTTTGATAATTTAAATTAGCAAATTTAGATTAGAGGAAATACTGCTGTCTGCTTTGTTGTAGCATGCAGTATAGGTCAGATATATTGTTTCTGTGTAATTTTTTGGGGTTTGTGTTTGTTTACAGTATTCAAATCTGTCATTGTAACTTTTTTTAAGGGTATGCCTGGAATTGGGGTTGACTAAGGAGAGTGTTAATCTATTTAAATAAACTGGTATGAGCCATAGGAGAAGGCCTGTGGTGTTTTCAAGACTTCTCAGCCTGAAAGTGCCGCATAACCCTTTTAGGTTGCATAGCAACAGGCTCCTAGCAACAATAATAGATTGAATTTCCAATAGTGACCAGGCCGGATGTAATAATAAAGCAAGAGTACAAACAGTTGTCATGGTTTTCTTTTCACAGTAAAATAGTGTTGAATTTAGGGAGATTTCTGTTTCTCGAAGTGGTGAACCGCTTTGTAAAATGAAAGTAATTTTGAAAATTGTGGTACCAAAACCCTGACAAAGCTGCTTATAATGAATGACTTTGATGTCTAGTAGTTTGGAACATTGGGGAAAACAAAGAAACATTGAATTAGTTGTTAAGGAAAAAGAGTATTTAGTAACCACTTTTAATTGCTTTTAAATCTCAGCTTCCTTTATAAATTGACCTGTACTGGATCTTCATAGAAACCCCTAGCTGTACCAATATACATGTTGTTTAGAAAAGTTTGGAAATATCTTGTCAGTATACTGTTAAAAAGGGTAATGAATAAAACTGAGTAACAGATTTGTTTTATGTCTATAATCTGTCAGTATTTCATATTTTCCAGACCTGTTATGTGCGAAAGGTAGAAATAATGGATAAGCAAGTGACTTGGAATAAGAGACAGAAATAATCTCATGAAATAGTAATAGTTGTAATTCTGGATGATTACATTTCAGTTTAAATGTTCTGACCTGGCTAACAGTTGAAAATTATAACACTGGTTGTTAAATAAAGATGTAGATTGACACTAGATTAACACCACTTTTCAGTTCCTGTATCTGTTTTTGGGATGGTGTTGAAGAGTCAGTATAGTAAAGGCTGGCTACCTTAACAAAAGGCCCAAATTAGTTATTTGTAATCTGCTATATTCCATTAAGGTGGCATCCTTTGTTTTCTGAATAGATGAACACTGTTCTAAGAGTATAAAACTTTCATCTTTACTTACTGATAACAGGGACAACTCTAGGGGCTGCACAGTATTGAAGGAAAAAAAAACTTGGAAGTTACGGACTTGACTTGATATGTTTCACTGGATTTTGATGTTTCAGTATGTTCAGATGTTTATCAGTAGTGTTTTATTGCAGGAATTTTAAAAATTGAATTCTGAGAAAAGCTTTTCAGTGGACTTCTTAGGTCTGACTACAGATAGTATTCTTTATTTTAACTCTTAATCTCAGTGTTTTGATATAATCATAGAATGTTAAGGAGTTTGAAGGAACTTTGAAGACTGTCTGGTTCCAACTCCCCTGCCATGGGCAGGGACACCTTCTGCTAGACGAGGTTGCTTAAGGCCTTATCCAGCCTGGCCTTGAACATTGCCAGGGTTGGGGCATCCACAACTTCCCTGGGCAACCTGTGTCAGTGTCTAATCAACCTCATAGTAAAGAATTTCTTACTAAGTTTTTCCTCATTTGACATTAGGTTTCTCATGGCGAAGGGTATTAGAATGATGACAGAGATATTTTGGATATATTCAATGAAACGAGGTACTTTTATGTGATTGTATTCAAAACCAGTTGAGTTAAACATTCATATTGAGTTCTGTTGTTTGAATTGTGAGTTAAGTGATGGTCTGAACAACATTCTGAATTTGTATGATGTTTGTAATTTAGACTATCAACTCATTTAAACTCTTAAACTTTAAAGCTTAAAAAATTATTTAGGAATATAATCTAGTGTAAGTATGACATCTAAGCAAAAGTGTTTGATTAGCATTTGTGGATTGCTACTAACTTTATGCACTAGAGAGGTATTTGTGTGGTAACTACTGCTACAGCTGGAAAGCTAGGAGAGTTTGAAAGATTTAGCAGAATTAGAGATTTTTAACTTAGAATAAGGTTAAAAATTGATGGAACGTACCTTTTACAGTGTTTGTCAATTATGACTGTTACAGTCAGTTATTTTTACTGAAAATCGTATTATATAGTCCAGTTGTGGTATTTTCAGAGAAGTCAAAAGCATTTTAACCTTACATTGTGACAAATAGTATCTAGTATTTATTATGGCACATACATATTCTTAAATCATGTAGATTACAAACAGAATTTCTGTAAGAATGTAGTTAACTTTCCAGAAGTGTGGTCATTAACTTTGTTCAGCTCCTTCCCTATATCCTACATAGCAGAATTTGTATATGTTGTATTAGTGCTTGTTTTTACTTTTAGACCAGAGATGTTGCTTAGAATAGTTACTTACTAATATTGTTCTTGTTGGGCAAACCTAAATGACTGGATTTGCGGGTTAAGGCTTCTACTTCATCCAGACCTAACCTATCAGGTTGCTTGCCTTATAATTTAAAAAAACCAAAAAAAACCCCTCTTTTCCATTCAAATCAAAAGAGCAGAGGTTAGATATTTGACTCCGTGCCAGGTATAATGGTAATGAGTATTTCTTTGCTTCCTGTGCTTTTAGCGGAGTTCAACTGAAATTTGCATCAGGAAAGGATATTTTCTTAGAGCTTACCATTTTTATGAAAGAGAAAAAGATTATTTAACATAGTAACTAAAAACTGAGAGGACAGAAAACTGGTTGTAGAGTCTTGTAGTGTGTAACAATGGAAAATCTTGATGAACAAAAATGGAAGATGAGCAAAAGAGAAAATAAAATACTTCCGATTTTATTTACTTCTTTATAACTGTAAGAATGTGTAATTTTAGGAAAGTCATTCAAGTGCTTGGAAATGTAAAAAGAAAGACTGGGAGGAAGTAGGCCTCTGAAGTTCAAAGGACAATAGAGAACAAGAAGTTTGGCAAAAATTCTGTGTAGTTTGTTGGGCTGTACATTTATCCTACTGAATTGCCATGAAATGTAATGTGTTGTGGCATGACACTATGTGGTTACTCCTATTTTTTTTTAGTAAGTGCTGTTGATATGTAAATTTATTTTCAGAATTTTCCATTTCATGTAAATATATTCTATTCTCATATTGATTTATTGTAAGAACAGTTGCACTACAATTTAGTGTAAGAAGTCAAAATGATTTTTTTTTTGTTTAATGTCTCTAAGTTGAAAAGCATAGTTTAGAATAATTGACCAGACACCAGTTCTGAAACGAACATCTCATCTGCTTTCTGTTTATTTTTTGTAGTGATGTCTTCCTTTTCTCAATACACTATGACTAAAATAACAAATACAAGCAATAATGTTGGTTTATATAGTGTTACTGAATTGCTGTGTAGAATTACAAGATGTTGAAAAATGCAGAGTGTTCTTAATGGGTAAAGAAAGAGGCTTAAGTAGTGACTGGTTCCAAGCAAAAAGCTCTATTAGCATTAAATGTAACTGTTGTGTGGCTGACTACAAGATCTAATTAATATTTTGGATTTAACTGATACTTACATGCTACTGGAACATGTATGATATTCTTCTTGCATTCATTTACCGATGTACAATATTCACTGTTTAATTGTATATTGTTATTTATGTCATATTTATATGCCAAGAAGAGTGAAGATTGTCAATGAGATGTTTTTCTGCTTAATTAAATACTTAACACCCAGCATAATAGGTCTACATCATGTAAATATAGCCTTTAATCAGATACAAGTACAGAGTGCTGTTTGTGCGTTGGACCTGAATTTGTGTGTGCAGTATCCCTCATTTTGATACACCCTTGAAGATTTTTAAAGTTATTTGTATTAGAGAGGTAGGTGTAGGAAGCTACTGTGCAGTATTCTTGTGAATCAGACCTGCTTTTATCTAGAGAGGATAAAGATATATAAAAATAATCTTTGATGGTGACCTTTTGAAGAGATAGATGGAATTTTCAGGTTATGAGATTTATGTCTGTTTAAATGAGGGTTATGTCTTTTTATATTTCTGGAAAGTAATTCTTCAGAATGCTCTTGTTTTACTTTTTTTTTTGCAAGGCTTTCATTATTGGAAGATTATGAGTTGCCTAAGATTTACAAATTTTCTTAGGTATTTTCCTATGTTTCTGACCATTGAGAATCTAAGATTTCTGTGGTATTCTGGGAAAAAGAAATATTCTTTCGCCATTTTTCTTCCAAATGCATTTTATGTTGTAATAAATAGGAGAGTATCTAAATAGTATTGCTAAATATTACATACAGCTTTACATTTATAGTTTCATGTACTAATTCTTTGTGTTTAATTTGTCTCATGTTTCTAATAGAATTTCTGACTCTTCTGAAAATGCTGATTATGATCATACCATCTTGAATGTAGCCCTTGGGGCTACCTATATTGTATTAGTTATTGATGAGAATGCTGTCATTAAGGTCTTCTCTTTCAAGAATTTTACAGTTATAGTGTGTGAATTGCTGTCTCTCGTAATTTGATTTTGGAAGCATACTAGAACAAAAGCCCTGTGTTTGGAACTTGGGTAATTTCTAGGTCTTTGTAGAAGCACAGAAATTTTCTGTGACAGTCATTGAAGGTTCTGACCTATAAAGCAAACCTTATTTTAATTTTCTCTTACTCAATCATGGAATATAACTACCAAGCCAAAATCAGTCAGTAACATGAAGTTATTGTTGCCTTGAGATAATATGCCATTCAGTTTTTATGTGAATATGAGAACAGTGGTGATACCACCTTACAATCATTTACCTCACTGAATATTAAGCCTCTCATCATTAGATAAACAATACTGTAATTACTTGAAGTCTCAGTATCTAGGCCTGTTTTTTCCTTTTCTGTAGAAGACAGTCTATTTTGAACTTGAAGTTTGCTTTGACATGACAAATGTGACATTAAAATCAGTGCAGTTCCTTTGAATAATTAATTGGCATGCCAGTGCTCTTATAAAAGTGGCAAATGTAGGCTGTATCTGGTGCTGTTATTTCAAAATAATATTAATTTATAACTACAGTAATGCTCATTGAAAAAACATAGGGTTATAGGTTTGGACATATGTCAGTTCTTTTAAAAAGTTTCAGTTCCTTAATGTGTTTGACTAGGTTATTTTATCAAAATTTATTATCATGTCAGTTGTGCCATGTATTTGAGTTTGGGGGAAGGAGGTGTTCCCAAATAAATTCTAGTACTATTTCAGCTTTCTTTGATACTGTTGTTTTTAATATCTGAAACAAAACCATTGTAGTGTTGAAAAAGTATCTTTTACCAGATAGTGATGCTTTAAACGTGGAGAGTTTGACTCACAACTTGTAAAGTTAGTCATGTCTGGCTGCACGCTACAGTTCTTTGCTGCACTTTTCACTTCCATTCTGTATTTCTTCTTCAGCATGTGAGACAAATGTGTAATGAAAAAAGAAGTATTTTAATTTTGAGCTAAATCAACAAAATATCAAACTGTAGCTGTATGACTAAAACCAGTTGTGATGTCACAGTCTTGCATACCCTGCAGTGAGCTTGATCACAAGGGAACAGCTGATCACTGTAAAAAATAAGTTGCTTTCAACACTCTCTTTGGGGATTATTTAAATATAGAAATGTGTGGAAGGGAGGATAGGGAATGAAATGTCCAGATAGTAACTGAAGGTGAGTTCTCTGGATGCAATTTGGGGCAGATCTGGTAGAAAAGGACATGGTAAAGTCCTTTTCATCCAAGATACAGTCTTCACCTTGGTCTTTATTGGTAAGATCTGCCTTCAGGAGTTGCAGATACCAGTGGAAAACTTGTAGATTATGGAGGGTTTGCCCTCTGTGGAGGCATATCAGGTTATGACTGTTTAAACAAACAGGACATAGGAAAGTCCAATGACTGAGGGAGAATGCACACAGGAATACTAAGGGACCTGGCCGATGTCACTGGGAGATCATTCTTGATTGTTAGAAAGGTCATAGTGGTTCCAGGTGTGGGACTGGGGATTTGTGTTTTACCTGCATTTTTGATCCATGCTTCTGTTTGTAGACAATTATCACAGAAATTTAGTTGCTTTATGTATATTCTTACTAAAAATGACTACACGTTCTTCCACATGTCTTACTCCATTTTATTATACCTTTTTTTTTTCAAATTAATAGATATCTGTCTAGTGTTCACTTTTGCTTAGGATTGTATTTTTTTTTTGGTACAATATTGACTAAAAACATACTAGCACTGGATAATTGAGCTATTCAGCTACCAGTTTCAGAAAATTTATTCTGAATGTAACATGATATGATTCAGTTAAAATGCTTTCAATGCTGTTTTGCTATCAACTTTATTAAAGATGCTTTAGGATAGTTTAGACTCTGCTAGTAGAAGACTAATGTAAGGAAGTAATTAAAGAATGGAATTGTTCATGATGAATTGGATTTCATTAATTTAGTCAGTTAAATACCTTAATCAGTTAAAAAACCTATTGAGCTAAATTTGAACTAAATGCCAGAGCATAGTGATAGTCTAGATGTTAAAGTAAGTTGCATAGAACTATTCCTTGCTTTTCATTTGTGCTGATGTGATTAAAAAGATCCCATGTCAACATTCCTGTGGCTTTGTCACCGCGTAACTTATGTGACCTACTGTTCAGCAATGAGCTTATTCCTCATGATTTGCTTTTAAATGGGAAATCTAAATTTTGCAGATTATACAATTGCTGTCAGTGTCTATTTGGTAATATTTGAATTAAAATGGTTAGGTATTTGGGAATAGATTTTTGGCCATGAACATTAACCAGTTCTTATTTTCATAGGAAATATCTGCTAGTTACAATTACAGTCAACAGTTTCAGTCCTTCAAATCTGTGAATAATCCATTTTGTGCTGTATATTGTTATTTCTCTAGTACTGGATATTACTGGTTCAGAGATGGGAAGGTTGATGGAGAGCACTGAATGGCTGAAAAGGCAAAGAGATATATCAAAGATCATGAAAAGGAGTGTGGGAAAACAGAGTACTGAATTTAAAGATTCTCAGCTCTTAGACAAGGATCTTCACTGCATGGGCCAGGGTGCCTGAGGGTTATTTTGGTTTTTCTAGCCTAGAGGTTATATAGAGAATCAAATGTCTGCTGGATATACTGAGAATTATTTTTCTACACTTAAGTCAGTGAAATACTTAGAACATGCAAAACAGTAAATGGATACATGGAGATAGATGTTCATTTTGTGTAAATTACTAGAGTCTAGAGCTGAAGAGACTCTGCTACTAGCTCTGAATTCAGTCCTCTAATGAGATGAATATAATCACTCATGTATCACCTATTAGAGGATTGAATTCCAAACATTCTAAAAAGGAGTGAGAAAAGCAAAAGGATTAGTATATTAGTTGCATTTTGAAGAAATCGGTTAACATCACCTGAGATTAATTTATATCATGTTGTACAACACATGCCTTCTGTAATGATCTTGCAGTTGTCCAAATCAGCAAATCTACTAAAATGGCATTATAAGCCACCACAATTTGTCCTAAAATGAAGCTCGTAACCAGCCAAAGTAGTGTTTCCATGGACTAGAACTTCTAGGATTAGCCGCAGTTTAGCAACATTCTTAGTGTATTAAGGTCTCTGTAATTCACATGTTCATAATTGAATTTCAGAAGCTAATGTAATTAAAGTAATTTTTGAAGTTTATGGTCGTTCATGACTGCAGCATAATAGAGCTACATTGGTTTATCAGTTTGTCTTCAATATTACTGTTGAAGTTGACCTAATAACATCTTCATTAAATAAATTTTAAAAAATAAGTTTCATAAGCTCAGTCACTGTAGGGAACTCTTAATGTAGTACATTATCTTGATGGTCAGATAACTGATTTATCAATGTGATCTAGTATGACAGAGAAAACTACTCAAAGCATTTAAAATGACATGTGGGTAAGAAAGACCATGCCAGTGATTATATTGTAATCTTCCATTATATTTCAATAATTTCAGATGTTTCATGTTTTAAAGAAATTTCTGCATACTACAACAAAAAAGATCAAAAGCAAGCAAAGTTAAATAAATATTTATTATATGGCTTCAAATTCTCTGTAGGTATCAGTCTCTACTGGTAATCATGAGAAGGTGGGAAAAATTAGGTGATGGATTTCACACAGGCATGCATTTGGAGTTAAAGACTACCAGGTGTGTGTGGTATTTCTGGTAGGTGCTTTTCATAAAAATAAGGATTGGTGTCTCAGCCTGTTTACAAAAATCCCTACACTAGCTAATTTTGTTTTTATGCACTTGGTCTTTAAGGTTTCAGGGAGTTTAAAGACTTCAACTTCCATGCCTTTAACTGTTTAAGGATGGTTATGTAAGTAACTGTTTTGCTTTCTTTGTACTGCTTCTGTAGTTGTGTCATTTAGATACTATGGCAGTAGTGGTGATGGGCATTTTCGTTCTTATGTTTCGGGTTTTTTTCTTTGATCTTGCTTGAAAACATGTAGATCCCAGTCCTGATTACTTTTTAGGCTGAACTGGAATGCCACTATACCAATGCTAAACTGGAACAAAAACTAGGCAGCATTCACTGTAATAAAGATTTAGCAGAAACCCTGGAGTACATGAACGAGTTTTTTTAATTTAAGGGTAAGACAGAACGCACTTTGGGAAAGAGCTATGCTTACTAAACTATAATGAATGTGTAAGGAAGCCATGTGAATAAATTGGTACCTTACCTCATTATTACACCTAAATTTTGAGTGTGTGTGAGGCTACTAGATGAAATGCCACTAACACTTGATATGTGTCTTCAAATAAGAGTCATGAGGTTTTTCTTGGATTTGGTGTTTGTGTGTGTCTTTTCTGCCACCCTATGGGCCCATTTTTTTTTTTTTTTTTTCCTAGAATGAATTCTTCCTTTATTTCCTGGAGGAGAACAGTTACGTTTTGTCTTACATGGATTTTTGTGCAGTTGTTTTCCACTCATTTTTGTTTTCAGAGCTGAAGTTGAACAAAGCTCCTCCTAGTGTTTTAAATTCAGCATTAACTTTCCTAGGAACCTGATCACTACAGTTTCTGCTATCAATGGCTGGAATTTCTAAGGATTCTAGCAACTTGGGGTTTTTTCAGCTAACTTTGTAGCACATGTTGTCAGTTTAAGAACAAAGATGTTAAAAATGGCCAGGAGTTTCAATTTTCAGATTGACAGTGTAGTCTCTTCATTTGTTGTCCTCTACTTGGACACCTTTCTCTATGGACAGGTGACTGTTACAGCAGTTTCTAAAAGGAAGATATTTTTGGTGCAGGGGAATCAATGAGTTTGTGATAGCATGTTTCACAAAGGAAGGTAAGGCCAACTGGTCAGTCCTTCAGTACAGCATGGAGAATTGAGAAAGCATGTTGTAATAAGCACGTGCTGTAGATGGAGGTGGAAAAGGATCAAGACATTCAGTGTAAGAATAGGGAAGGAAAAGTTTGAGAACTATTATAGCACAGATGGATTTCTATAAAAGATGGTAATTTTTAGTTTTCGAAAAATACGTAGTAAAAACTAAGTAAGATTTCATGAAAGCTCTAGAGGCAGTCACTTCTGTACCTTAAACAGTTAGAAAAGTGAGGACAGAAAGTACGCTTTTCATCCTTTTTTTCCTGTCTACCACCCCTTCCCTTGCCCTTGCTTTCTCCCCTTTTCTGCCTTTTTCTGTTTCTTATACTGTGCTAGACAAGAAACTGTGATAGGAGAAGGCAGTGAAAGAGGAGTTTTAAAGCTCACACTTTGTGTAAGTGTCCTTAAAATTCATACTTTAACAAGACTTTAGGTTTCTCTTTGAAGTCTGAAATGAAATAAAAATTGCAGAATTTTCTATTTTTTTGTGAAATAACCAACCTTTCTAGTCTAAAGGTTGAACAGTGCCACAGAAGGTTTAAATTTGCAACCACTATTCTGGCTGTGATTTTTAGATTAGATTTTTTTTTATACAGAATGATTCTTTACAACAAAATCCTAGATATAATCAAAAAATGAAGGTATTAATTTCTTATAGCATATGCATATTTAAAATAATACAGGGAATTATTTATTTAAAAATAAATTATTCTAGTTTTTATGCCTGATGTGTTCACTCCTTTGTAGATACTTACTATTTTGTAATAACGTCCTGCTTGCCAGAAAGGAGACAGGGCAGAGAGGAATGAAGTTTAAATGTGAAATATATTTTAGCTTCTCCAAAGCTTATGTTGACGAAAACAGGTCGAGGTCTTTGTGGTTGACATTTGCAGTCAATTAGCTTTCTCTTCCTCAACAAACAAAGCAAATGGAGTCACAAGACATTTGTTGCCTTTTCTGTCAGTCTAATAATAATTTACGTATTTAACTTATGCGGGTTCTTCAGTTGTTTTTAGTACTAAGCTTCCTACATTACATGTAATGGAAATGACAAGTAAAAGTTGCAAAACATTTGTGTTGCAAGAGAAAGCATGATTGACAGCTACATTCCTCTCTTAAGGAAAAAAGAAAAAAAAAAGCATGTGGTAGAGCCTAAAGAATGTCCTAAATGTATAAACTTAACACTTCAGGTTTCAGAAGTTAGCTTTGAAAAATGGTGGCTACTTTGGGTTGCTTTTAGTATGGAAATAACAACTGCTTAAATATTACTTTGAAAATTAGGTTTTGTTTTGTTGTTTTTGTTTTGTTTCTGTTTTTAATTGATGTCAGCAGTATCAGTAACATAAATTACAGAGAAAAGAAAATTTATTTTATACTCTGAAATAACATTTTTATCCCATTTGAAATAAACCAATGTCAATACTGTCAAATCCAAATAGGTACACTGGAAGACACAGGAAAATAAGCTGATATGTTAAAAACATACTGTTTTAATATGAAATAATTTAGGACTTGTGGTTTTACTTTGTGAAAGATGGCTATGATCTACAATAATGTGTTTTTCTAAACTGTAGGCTTACCTCTACTATCTGTCATGTCTATTGAAGAGGAAAGAAGATCCAGAAATAAGGGTGTTATTCTGGAAACTTGCAGTCTATTCCCTGTGTTGCTAGTTCTGCATGTGCTGTCCAGAACTAATTGTTTAGCCTACAGACCTAAAGGTGTTCAGGAATCTAATTCCTCTTAGCTGATTCTTAGTCAGAGTTTTTAATTATTAGGGGTTTTTTGGTTGTGATTTTTTTTTTCTTCTTTTTCTCTCAGAAGTGTGAGTTTTTCTAAGTGTGTCAATATACTTTACATATTGAGGTTTAGCACCTTGAATTTGTTGTGGAATTTAGAAGGAAATGGCTAGGATTTAAGAGATGCCTGTCTTTTTTATTTTTTTTAGTACTTTTTACATGGAGTATTTTTCAATCAGATTGAAGAGCTTTTATCTGAGGAAAATAATATAGTGGTACACAATTGACAATATCCTAATCAGCAGAGAAGAAATGAGGCTAAATTGAGGGCTAAAGTTGTTTAGCATCAATCAGTCTCCAGGAAAAAATGTTTTGGAACTCAAGTGTAAGCGGTTTTTTTAATCTTATCTATTTATTTCACAAAGATTGATCCTTACCATTGTTTGTCATTGCTAGAATGTAAACTCCTAAAATAATTTAAAAGGAGATTGATTTCCTGATGGCTTTTAGTCACTACCAACCACTAGCTACAAACCAGTCTTTGCAATTTTGTATTACCCACAAGCTTGCTGAGGTGCACTGTGTTCCATCCTCTAGGTCATTAGTGAAGACATTAAACAGTACTGTACCCGTTATCGATCCTTGAACTTTGTGCCACTGGTGACAACCCTCTCTTGATAAAATCTGTTCAGAGCTCTTTTGAAATGTGGGTATCAGCAAATACATCTTTTAGAACTTCAGAGACATTAATATGCATGCTTTCTATTCCTAATAAGCCACTAGTGGGGCAGGCTCTCTCTGGGGCCTTAATCTTGCACTTGTATGCTTACATAAAAAGACTCACTCACAGGACATACTCAAAGGTGTGTGTGCCCTGGTTCACTGACTGGTTCACAAGGGTTGCATGATGGGCACTACTATCAAAGTCTTACTACATGTGTTAGGCTGATTATAACTTTAATTGCTATCTTTTTGCAAATCTCATATTTTTAGCACTGTTTTTTTCTTTTCCTCTAATGATGGCTATGTTCCTGATGACACAATTTTTGTCATCATGCTATGTCCTGATGACACAAGGTTTCAGGTGTTTCCCCAAAGTAACTGTATTTTGGTTTTGAGCAGGAAAGTGGGGGAGTGTACTAAATCTTTGGGGTTTTTTGACACACAAGATCGTAATTATCCAAATCCATTTTTAAGCAGATTAGACAATCCTTTTGAAAAGTTTCACTTTCCTTGCCTTGTGCTTTCATCAGTAGTAGTATTCTTCCCTTTCCTTTTTGTGTTATTAATTTATTAGCTAGTTATCTCATTTACTTAAAATAATGCATGAAATTACATAGATCCTGCTCAACTTTCCTTATTTCTTATTTTAAAGCTCTCTCTACGGCATGTGGCAATAAATTGCAAATCTACATGGGATCTAAGCTTTGAAAGCAATCAGTCTCAATGAATTGCTGTTATTGACCAAATATCGTATAAACTTGATGATAGAATCAGCTCTTAAGCTATTATATTTTAGGGAGATTTTATTGTGCTTTTGTTCTTCCTGCACAATCTGGAAGAATCTGGGTAAAGATCACTTCCTGTTCTCTAGTCCATGAGACATGTTGTAGAAGATACAGTTGCTACTTGTCTTGTTTCAGAGTGTATTTGTTGTTAGTTATTACCTTCTCCTTCCATTTTGTCAGTCTGGTTTCCGGCTCTAAGAGAATAGTTCTTCAAATGTGCTGCTTATCCTAAACTAATACATAACAGAAGTTTTTAATAATTTGTCAAGAAGATACATCAATCTTCATGCAAAAGTTAGACAATAACTCTTAAGACTGAAATGATAAAGTGCTAATATATTTTTACTTTAATATAATACATTAACTCCTGAATGTATTCTTATCTGACAATTTATTGCAGAGTATGATAACAGTAACAGTTTAATTTATGACAGCTTGCTAAAGGAAGTATACCCGTATTTGCTTGAGGTCACATTCTACCTCTGCACTTTGTATACTGCTTGAGTACATACTTTCTGTTAAAATTGTCCTTTTCTTCAGTGATAGCTCTTGGGTTGTTTCTTGTTTATTTGTTGTTGGGA
>VWZQ01003232.1:80280-111548 GCA_013397015.1 Myiagra hebetior
TTACCTGTTCGGCCACCAGAAACAAGAGAGCGTTTCCTGGGCTTTGTTCCTTCTTAAAATGTGGCTCACAGAGGCGTGGGCAGCTCTCTAAGTGGCTTAAAAAAGTTGCCAATATTCAACCTAGCCAGTTGATTGGTTCTGTTGGGTCTAGAGGAAGCCGTAGAGCACCTCTTTGCAGAGAATCACTTCCTGGCAGATGGAGCCTTCTTTAACTACAACTCCCAGCTATGCTAAAATATGACACCAGGTCAGCCGTCCTGCTGGCAAAAGTATCTTTGCCCCAATTAATGAGGTGCATCACATCTCTCCTAAGCTGTTGTTGACCTCAGAGAAGGCCCTGTGTCATAAAAACCAAAGCCCCGTTTGCCAGTGCCAGTTCTATAACCAAGTGTTGACATGCAGTATCAGTGCCTTCTTCCTCACACCCTTTCACCCAGGATGAAGGAAAACACCATTTGGACTTCTCTACTCACTGAATCTCTAGTGGACAAACTGATGTTTTAGAATAGCATAAATGTGATGGTTTGCTAATTTTCTCACAACAAAAATTTTGAGAAGCTTTATCCTGTTTGTGAATGTAATCTTGTTGCTGGTATGTACTGATGGGTAGAGCTCCTGTGTAATACTGCCTAATTTTCCAGCAAGAGTGAATACAATTTTGATGGTTTCGAAGGTAAAATTAGTAGGTAGATCAAAGTGAGAGAGTCATGAAGTAGTCATTCAGTCTAAGCAGCCATGTGCTGTGATCTGCTGGCAATGTGGAATTTTGTTTTGACTGTTGTTGACTAGTACTGTTCCTAGGTACTTAGTAAACTGATTGTCAAGACAATGCTTTTTATATTATGAACTTTTTTGAAGGAGTTGCCAGGAGTTTCTACTTGCATTGGTCCCTTCCAGTGTGTATCTCTGTATTTCACCCTTCTGTTTGTTACTCTTTCACAGGGTTTGACTACTGTAAAGTATATACGTAAATCCAGGGAGACTGCTTCTGTCTGTGCCACTTAGTTAACTGTTACTCCTCCATAAATCTGTGAAAAGCTGAAAAAAAAGAGTAAAGAAATTTGTACTACTAACTGCAGTATTTAGCAATTAGTACTAGTATCAGTCAGAGTCCAGGTGCCTACTTTGGTATTGCCAAAAACTTTGGGAGACGACAAACAATCAAATACTATTTAGTAAGAAACTGGGGTTCTAACATGAAAATACGATAGTATCTAGAAACTATTTGTAATATTTTGTTCTTCCTCAGTGAATAGCTTGTGTAATCTGTCTTCTGCTTTGTGGCTAACACTGCACAATTATGAAGGCAATTATTCATAAAATTTTTGTTTTTACAAAAATTGAAAAGGAATGCTTATGTGAAACTAGTGTATTACTGAAAATTATTTCCATTTATACTCTTGTTCAGGAACCAAACATTCTGTATTAATTGTTGAAATTTAATGTTCTGAGAAGTTTTCCTTTATTGTGAAACACATTATGTTGCTGCAAATTCTTAATTAGTATATTAGCTATTCATCATTATAAATAGATAAGATCTTAAGATTAGCCTTTTATTCTGACTATTAAAAGCCTGCCATTACTGCATGTGATTACGAGATCTAGTTCAGTTTACCTTCTGTGATGTTTTGTTTAGGCTTCTAGAGGAGAAAAAAGAAATTTCCTGCTGCACTTGAAAGTAAATTACAGGCTTTCATTTTCTGCATTGAATTAAAGCCTGCTACATTATTTGATCTAGACAATAAAGCATATGTAACTGAACAAAACTTTGCAAACTCTGGTTGCTGAAAAAAGTAAATTAGTTCAGTGAGAGATAGTCCAGGAACAAAATAAACAGTAATCTGACACATTTTAACAATCTCTTTTGATAAGTAATAGAGCAAGTTAGACTCTTAAATCATTCTGTCTTCATATTTCAAGTCTAGAAAACAGAAGGATTCCAACTGATAATTTGGTTATATTAAAAAAATCTTTAGGGAATTTAACAGAAAACATGAAACTGCACAGAATATATAGGAGAGGAGTAATTTTCAGCATAGTAGCTTTGCCTAAATTCTGCCCATTACACTGAGCAAATACTAACCTTGTTGCATTCAGCAGCTGGGTCCGACAGTATCTTTTCCCACTTGGAGGGGTTAATTAGTCTTCTTTCAGAATGTGGCCTGTTTAGCTTACATTCACATCATGCAACAAGCGCTGGCTATACAAAGCAATACCATTAACAGACGGGTGTGTCCAGCTGCTTAATTAGGCAGAATAAAAAGGACCTTGTCAAACATTCATCTGTTGTTTGTCATACACCTGACAGTCCAATTAGGCAAGGATGACGTCTTTTCGGCTGTAATATTCACTTCCTTTACTTGCACAGACTGCCAGTGAAAAAATGGGAGAGTTTTCATTTAGATTATTGTTGTGCCTTTAATACCCGACAGCAGCCAAGCCCCCATAGCCACTCACTCACTCTCCCACCAGTGAGACTGGGGAGAGAGTCAGAAGGGTAAAAACTGGAGAGCTCAGGGGTTGAGATAAAAACAATTTAATAGGGAAAGCAAAAGCCACACACACAAGCAAAATAAAACATGGAATTAATTCAGTGCTTCCCCTGAGCAGGCAGGTGTTCAGCCATCTCCAGGAGAGCAGGGCCCTATCGCACGTAACAGTGACTTGGGAAGAGAAACAACATCCCTCCAAATGTCCCCTCCTTTCTTCTTCCCCACTCTATACACTGAGCATGGTGCCACAGGGTCTGGATTATCCCTTTGGTCAGTTGGGGTCACCTGTCCTGGCTCTGTCTCCTCCCAATCTCCTAAGCACCCCCAGTCCCCTCCCCAGTGTGGCAGTACCAAAAGCAGAAACAGCCTTGGCTCTGTGCAAGCTCTGCTCAGCAATAACAAAAACATCTCTCTGTTATCAACCCTGTGTTCAGCACAAATCCAAACCACCACCCACTGCCAGCCACTGTGATGAAGGTTAATTCTGCCCCAGCCAAAACCAGCGCTATTATAAAATTGTGTTCTCCATATTGATGCAGTGTAGAAGAATTACACTGACTGCATCACTGATGTGATGCTTGAAAAACCTCCTGTAAATAGGAGTATAGTTAAGGTTGACCGTCAAACCATATTGTATAGTACCTAGAGGGAAAAATCTGGAAAAGTCTAATGTACTGAGCTATAATAAAATTTTGCATTTAGGATGGAGACCTAAACCAGAACAATGGAAGCAGTCCTGGTTGAAGGCCCGGTACTCATCAAAACCACTCTATCACTCCAGTCCTCAGCTGGACAGGGGAGAGAAAATGTAACTAAAAGCTCATTGATGAAGATAACAACAGGGAAAGATCACCCACCAATTACCACAACAGGCAAAACAGACTCGACTTGAGGAAAATTATTTGAATATATTGCCAATCAGATTAGGGTAGGATAGTAAGAAATAAACCTAAATCTTCAAAACACCTTCCCCTCACCCTCCACTTCCTCCCAGGCTTAACTTTATTCCTGATTCTCTACCTGCTTCCTTCCAGCAGCACAGGGGAATTACTTTCTTTTGTATCCTGATTTTTTCAGGTGTGCTGGGTCCTGAAGTGCATCCACTGCTTAGAAGTAGAGGGTTCAGTTAACATGAAACTCTTGAGAGTCTGTTGATTAATCAGACTTTATCAAAATTTAAATTTCAAGAATTTATGAGTCTTTCTGAATGTTTCAGAAGAAGCATTTAAATCAATCAGGTATGCCATAGGCATGGTTTCCTGGAGTTTAAACCAGTAATAGTCCCAGTTGTCAAGGTCCTGGCCCTATTGCCTGACCCCATACCATGTTTATATGCCCATTTCCTGCTCTGCACTGGCTACATTTAAATGCAAAGTGAATTAGAGATAGAGGGAGGAACTGCAGAAACCCAGCCTTTAATCTGCTTAAATTGCTGTGGAACCCAGCCTTGAAAGGAAAGTTTGCTGTTGACAACTGGTTCTGTTGTCAAGCTAGGAGAATACTGAAATTTTTTTGGTACAGTAATTAATTCCTCCTGCTATCTAGTGGCATGTCCCTGAATTTTTTATTATGGTTTTGTCTCAGAAAATATTGTAGGCGTTTTGGGGGAGCTTGTTATTTGGTGATGGTGGTAGGCATTAAAGTCCAGTTTCTTCATTGTCAATCATCTGGGTCTCATGAGTTAAACTGAACAAAAAATCACCTGCGTAGGTCATTCTAAGTATCTATTAGATTTTTTTTTCATATAAATCTCTTTTATTATGCATTATAAAGCTACTCATTTTTAGTGACTGTGGTTCTCAGATTGACAAAGTATTCTGTAGCTAATATAGATTAATAGATTAATAATTAGAAAATTCACTAAGGGCAGTGAATTTTCTCACAGAACATTTGGTTTATAGACTAGTAGTTTGTGTTTGTTGACTGTGATTCTTCACAGAAACATACAGTCTTCTGTTTTGAAGGTGAGAAACAAGCTGCCTCATCTGTTTATTATTTTCACTGGTTAATCATGCACTGCTTAAAAGAAATTTAAGAAGAAAGGGGAATAAAAGGCTGATTCACAATTTTTAATTCATTTTGGTTTGTCTCCAGTCAGTTGTATTGTCATTTAGGCTGTACAAAATTGAGGACTCTGCAGCTCACAATATGTGTTTCCTATGAAGGCATGTCATTCTTGGTTGTCTTTCTGATAAGTTTTCTTTGTCAGGAATTTTCCTCGATTCTTGAACCATTTCTTTGTTCTCCCCAAATTTTGTCATTCTGTTTAAATGTCAGGGCCATGATCATAGGCACTTTTCTACCGTTTATGTATTTCTATATGGTTTTAATGTCAAAAAGTTTCTTATTAGATTTTAAATAGTGATTGCTTTAATGCTTTCTACTAAAGAAGGTTATTTGAGTTGTTTTTTCACTATGACTCATTAGATGCTTTTCAGAGTTTGCTTTCCGGAGTAGAGCCCTTCATTCTGTGGCCTGCTTCAAGTTCAACTTTGAATTTGAATGTATAGAGACTTTAGTGTAATTCAGTAAGCCAGAGAAAAAATGGTTTTGAATGCTGAGCAGTTGAGCAGTTATTTACAAGCTGAGAGAAGATCTGCTGCTGATTTTTCTGAATTATTCCTAAAGTGACGAAGCTCAGATAAGTGACACGTTTCTTCTTTTGTAAACAAAAGATATTTCAAATAAAAGTAAAATAAAAGTCATATAAAACCCTATTTATATGACCTCGCGTGCTAGTAGGGGGAAAGAAATCTTTGGGCTCATAACAAGATTGGTATTAGCTAATTTTAAAATATTAACAGATAAGGGGCAAAATAGTATGCTAATATAAGTGACCAAGTAAAAACGTTTATGCACCAACCGTTTGATTTTGTATCTTAATTTTACTCAGATATCACAATGCAGACATCAGAGACTGGGGCGGATACAGGTTCAACCGTGACTCTACAGACGTCTGTGGCTGGCCAGGCAGCAGTGCCCACACAGGTAGTACAACAAGTACCAGTTCAGCAACNCTGGCCAGGCAGCAGTGCCCACACAGGTAGTACAACAAGTACCAGTTCAGCAACAGGTACGTGGCTGTTAATTTTGAGATTAAAAAATTTACAAATAGTAGTTCTTTACAATATAATGAGGAACTTGGTTTTGTTCAAGACTGCTAAAGGAACTTTTGCTCTACCTTTATGAATTTTAGTTTGCTGAAATTAAAATAACCAGAGAAAAGCAAGCTATTTTCAGGATCTGTTCCTTAACTAGAGCATCTGACAAGCTCTGGTAGTACTCATACATGATTCTAACTGTTATTTATTATATAATTTATGCAGTAGCTCACAGAAGTTTACTTTATGTTACTGACTATTTACATCTTTTCCTGTAAAAAATGCATATGTTTCTGAAATTATTGACTACATAATTTCTTCATCCATTTGGATGTCCAAGTAAGTGCAATACAAATGTAAATATGAAAAGCACTGTCCTTTGCACCTCTAGGCTTGACTCCCTGCAGAGTGTCACTCCCTGCACAAGGTCATGAAGATTTTTATGGTATGACAATCAATAATTCATAATGTAAATTTGCCAAGGAAGGAAGAAGACTTGTGTAGCAGTCAGCACAGTGCACTCTACTGTTACATAAAGTGGTTTCTCCTATGCAGCACCCATGAGCTTTAGAAGAAATGGTGGCAGAAGAAAATGGGGTGCTAAAAAGGAAGAGTGTGGAGGTAGAAAATGGGGACTTAATGTGAAAGCCATGATGGCTGTCCGGGACTTTTCCAGAAAACACAGAAATTAGCTGTCCATGTGATGGGTATTCTGGATGACATCTTATGTTGTTTTTCATCAAAAACTGACTTCACATTTTCTGAATCAGTAATATGAGAACTAGACATATTTTATTAAATTATGCCATTTGTTTCTGTGCTGGTGGAGCACTTTTCTCTAAATTACACTCTTCAGCATTTGTTGAGTTCTTAAAATTCCAGTGCATTTTTATATATGTATCTCACAGTCTCATACATTTCACTAATATTTTTTTCTTGCTGTGTAGATTGTTTGTAATGCCTCTATTGCTCTATAGTGTGATGCTTGAACTTAGCTAACCTTTGTAGGAGATTTTGTCTATAACTCTTCCGTAAGGTTTGTGAGTGAAAGATTTTTCCTTTGTGAAATACAATCTGGGTAATTTGTTTGATTTTTATCTTCTTTCATGACAAATGTTGAATAGATGTAGTTTATATGACTTGTTCTTTGCTATTCCCATATTTCACTTTTTCAGATACAAGATGGCAGTTTGTTAGGGCTACATGATTGCTTGTTTTCAGCATATCAGATATACATCCAGTGGTCTAATATTACATACTGAATTTGTGAAGTACTGGTCTGTGTGAGGGACTGAAAACTGGCAACTGGTTACTGCCATATAGGATACTTTATAGCAGTTCTAATAATTGTATTGATTGAACTGTAAGGTTAGGTTCTATGCATTTGTGTTCTATTCTTACAACAAAATGAAGAATGAGCGGGACTTTGGCGTTTGTAAACTTAGTTTGTGCGAAGTTTCTACCTTTTTTAAAATTTTTTTCTCCTTGTTTGTTGACTGGAGTTTGTTGACTGGAGTTGCCCACTGTGAAGGGGCCTCAGGCCCAGCAGTTGAAGTCTCTGCATTTGGAGTGTGACTGCCAGAGAGTCTTATGAATGGTCAGACTGGGAAGTATCCTTAACATATTTTCCCACATAAATAATGCATTAATCTTTGTCACCAGCTGTCTATATCTTTTCTAAAGTTATGCTCGATGACCAGATTAGTTTTTTCCTTCTTTGATTATACCTTAAAAAGAACAGCAAAAAGTATTTTTTGTTGCCCTGAGTGTGTAAAACTGTTCCTGATCACCTTTACATATGTCTCCTTTAGGACTTCTAATTCTGAGTATCACTTTTGCACCACTGCATTGACTACACCATCATTATATTGGATTATTTTTCCCTGTGTACACAGTATATTATACTTTTCTGACTAACTCTTAACACTGACTGTATAATCAGCATAATGTTTGAGAAAGGAAATCTAAAGGATCGGAGACTGAGGACCCAACAAGAATGTTGGGATATCCAATGCAGACAGTGTTACAGTGATTGAAACACTATGGGAGATAGGTGTAGCGAGATCATTAGATTATGGAAGTAGTGAGGATGAAGGGAAGAGTGAAGATGTGAATATGGTATGCCAGCAAGAAATGTGATGAAGAATGTAGGTGGGATAGATAATTTCAGTTGTAGGACTTAAAAAAAGAAATAGCAAATATAAAAACAATCACTGTGTTGAGGAAATTGTAGGTGTGATGATCTGTGCTGAGGAATTATCTGTGTATAGATTGCATTGGCCTAAAGTGGATATTGTCTCTAACTACGTTTGGTAGGAATGGGCCAATTTGCCTGAAGAAAATTAGGAGAAAGAGCCATTATAATGGCTATTTTGATAGACATTCCTTTGATGGCAGAGGGTGGACTTATTATTTATGCACATTCAAAGTTACCAATGTTGAAAGCTGGAGAGGAAGTTTTAGGCAATAGTATGGTTTCTTCTTTTTCCTATGGTTTATAAGGGACATGCTTAATTTCAGCTGTATCCAGATTATGTGTGAATATTCAAATTTTGATTATTTTATCCTGTGTATATGCATTGCTAAAAACAGTGGAACACTTCTGGGATATTGTTAAATTCAAGGATACTGTAACATGAGTATCCATGTATGTAGAACAATTTGATGTAAGCTGAAACTTCCATATTACGATTTGCTGTAATTTATTAGTGCTTTCTGGTAAATAATGCAATTTTAGATGAATTTGTTTTTAATGAATATTAAAGTAATGTATAGCGTTTCATTTTTCTGGGGAGGTCTCTTGTTTCCCATGTTTCTATTCCTGTATATACATCATATTTAAATGACATCTCCTGAATGCATTAATTTGGGATTGATTTCATGACATCATGTTTCTTTTATGTACACAAAATGTACATTTTTATCCAAATGAAATATTTTTGCCCTGAAGAAGAGCAAGCTGAATAAATGGAAGGCTAGACTGAGAGCCTTTTCTCTTCAGCTGTGTTAGTACTCAGGCATCCTGTCTTTTGAACAAACAACAAAAGACTAACTTTTAGTATTTTCAGCTAAACAAATCCCTAATTTCCATATAGTTGGTATTAATATGGCGCTCATAAAAGTCTGCTGTTGTGCTCTGAGAATAGGAACAATACAGGTACCATTTATGAAAACCTCGGTTTTTCCTCTTGTAAAAGTGGCTCTAGTGGCAGCTGATTTCATGCTACATAGCAGAAGTCACTGTTGAGATGGGATAGAGGGGAATAATAAGCAAAAAGCAACAGCAGTAAAACCAAAAATATCAGAGTGTAATTAAATTCTGTTTAAATAGCCTGAGGAATTCTCTTAGTCTTTTGTTCCCTTAAATACAGGGATTTTTCATTAATATATCATTGCTTTTTCAAGAGGCAGACTTCAGCACAGTGCAGTAAGCTTCTAAGGATTCAAAATTAAACTCACTTTGTTGTTTATGCTATGCAATATGGAAGAATTGGAGAAATAAAACTAAAATAAGCTATTTTATAAAAATATATTCATGCATCTGAAGTTGGGCAAAGCATTTCCTCGCAGTCAGTGTACTCGGTGGCTGTTGCATTCACAAAGCATTCTATCATTCATTAACTGGAGATGCAGACTTCTGCTAATCAAAATTGCTCTTAATGCAAAATCATGTTTAGCATATGAAACACATAATCATGAGCTGACATTAACCATTATATAAATATGAATGTGCTTAGAATATTACAGCATGTGCTATTTATATGTTACTTGCCAAAAGTAATCCATACTAATGAAGGAAAAAAATTATTTTTATCTCCAAGGACAGAAAATGTTGCACATCCAAGCTGTTTGCAAAGACACAGTGGATAATTATATGTTCCTTTTTAAAAGGAATTTAAAAATCCTTATATATATTGCTCTGTTGTTCTAGTCTTTGCTTAGTACTACTTTGAACAGAAGCACTTTTTATTGGAAATAAAAGTTCACTCTTATATTTTGTTTTATGCTTCAGTGTAATTTCAGCATTTCAGTATGCTTTTATGCACTTTATTTTTGTTGACACACTTTCATAGATAAAATGTAACTTAGTCCCTTATTTGTTCCTCCTCTGAGGTAGTATAATTAAAAATATAATTTATTTTTGCTTTTTTTTCTTCTTCAGCTAGTAAATATATAGTAACACATATATTGAAATAAGTTTTCATTTACCTCTTGTCCTGCAACATTTCAGCTGCTTGCTTCTAATTCTATTCCAGTTTTTTTATTTCAGGTTAGAGTCATTGAAGCAAGAGGGTTGAAAGATCTACTGTCTGACTTTATTTAAGTCAAAAATTCCTATACAATTTTGTTAATTTTCTGTTTTCCAGCCAGACAGTAATGAAAATTACCATGGCTAATTCACTAGGCCACCCTAGAACATACAAATTTTGAACTTGCATCTGTTGCTCTTTACTAAATATTTTATTGTGTTTTCTATTTTCAGCACACTTCAAATAATTATTGGAGTGTTTTTTAATAAGGTCATTGGGGTTTAGGTCTGTGGAAGACACTGGGAGAATAGTCAACAATTTCTTCTCTGCCTCAAAAACTACATGACTTAGCTGATATCACTCCCATAACAGCATCATAAACGGTGAAAGGATTATGACAAATAAAACAGAAGTGAAGAAAAAAATTTTTTTCGTATTTTCCACAAATTTTCCTGGTGTTTTGTTTCCTCATAACCAACTTTTCTCAAATAATTTTGTGCTCATAGAGAGTAAATATATGCATTTAATTTCTTTCTGTTGAAGATTAAAAAGAAGTTTCAGAGGCACTACATTTAATTCTCACTAAAGCATTAAAAATGAAGTCAAATAGGAAATAAAAGTAGTATTGGAAATATCATATAACAAAGATTTTCAGCATGGCAGTATTTTCAAGTACAAGGCCATCCCAAAGGCTCCTTATTTATTTTATTTATCATAGCTTGACAGGAAAAATATTTGCCTCTTATCTTCCCCACCCTTAAGTTGTTAGTACATTGCATTACCATGTGGTGACTACAGCTTCCTTCGGCAGGATATTGAATATAACTGTAATAGTACTGATTTTCAGACAAGCTGAAGCAAAGTAAGTTTTTTTGTAAACTTTTTTAATTACTGCATTGGAAAAAAATTAAACTAATTCAATGGCCCTCTTTTATTGAACTTCAGTATTAAAGGAAAAACATTTTGATTTTCAAAACTAGATAAAATGTTTTAATAGCACTGTAGCATATCCTTTCTTAAGTGTTTGTTAAAAAAAGTTACTTCCTATGCATAAACAGTCCTGAAGTTTCTAGTACTACTTCATATTAGGCTAGTAAAGAACTTACATAAAAATTGCTGAAAAGTTGAAATTAAGCAATGAAAATTTTAATTTTAAGAGATCTTAGTATTTTGTTTTGTGGTAAATAAATTTTTTGTTGTTCTTACTCCAAATTAGAAGATAAACACATTTTGGAATTTTTCAGTTTCCTGTCCAATAGACAGCAAACGTTGATGTATTGTACACACCTTGTCCCTGCAGTATCATTTCAGTTCTGAGGGAAAGGTCTTGCACTGCGTGGAATCTGATGTTTTTGAAATGGGTAGCAGCTTGTATTCAAGAATAATGGGAGAATATAATGCCTTGTGTAGAAGGGGAATGTGACCTCTCTGTTTTAATGCTATGTTTGTATGCAATATAGAGTTCCATGTTATCAGTATATTACAGGGAGAAAATCATGTCTCCTTTATTAATAGAAAAACAGTGAGGGTTGTTTTTAATAGGAACTAAGCCATATTCAGTGTGTGTGGATAGGGAACAAAGTGCATTTTGGGAGTAGTTGGATGAGAACATGGAATTCATACAACAGCATCATTTCCACAGTGTTTCCCCAGCTGTGCTACTGAGAGAAAATGGGGCATATCCATTACATGTCAGGTGACAAGGTACTGGTATTAAGAACAAAGCCTGTTTTCAAGATGTTTTCTCATAGTATAGGTCAAGTAGATCAGTTTGGTGTTCTGTAATAGACTGATCAACAATTCTCCCATTGATTGAAGGTCGTAGAATTGACTTACCCAAAAGGAAGAAATATGCCTAGAGTTAAACTTAAAAAATATCACAGTAAGTTGCATATATGTTTCACAATAAAGCACATACATATTTTGGCCAATTATTGCATGAGTGGGTCATTTGTCAGAGTTTGGCAGATCTGAATATTGAGAGGTACAAATTATTGACAAACTTACAGGTCTCTCTTTCTTAGAGTGGATTTGGATCAAGCCCATTCCATTAAACTGTGATTTTAATTAAGTTATGAAGTCAAAAGTGATGAAAATAGAAATAATTTAATTTTGGAGATGTTTGCACGATACATCTCCAAATGTATTTTAATTCAAAGAATTTTCTAACGTCTTAGTAATGTGCGTAATTTTGATCAGAGTTTTTTGTGTTGACTTTGAGAACTGAATCTTTCTGTTAAATAATTAAATATTGTTGAGAGAAGAAATGTGCACAGTTGCACCTTACCTTAATAATTAAGCAAACATCTTCAAAGTATACTTCTTGAAGTGAGAAATTGTATTTTAGGTGTATTTCTCAATTTATGTAATGATTCATGTGGGAAATCAGAATCATTTGGATTGTAATAGATAATCTTAGCTATCATGTTCTGTCTCCGTGCTGTTAATGGACAGAAGCATCTGGTTTTTCATGATGGTAGTATAGCTGCATTCTAAACTTTGGCTGTTTTGTCTCTTTTTCAGACTTTAGGTTTTAATGTCAACCTAAGGGAAGGTTTCTGTGAAAATCTAGATTTTTTATTTCACAGTCAGAGTCAGTATTATGAAAAAGTAGGAAATGTGATTATTTGCAGAACTGTTTAAAATACAACACAGGTGAAAGTATTCGATTAGGATATTTTTAAAGAACTCTTGGAGGGAGTTCATCAAATGCGTGAAATCCAGACTGATCTGGAATTACAGTGTTTGCAGTCCTTAGAACCAACCTGATTAGATTGAAGTAGCATTATAACAATAAATATGAGAAAAAGTAATGTCACTTAATGTTATATCTATTCACTAAACAAGTGCATTGATACTTTCTTGATTCAATTCCCTGGGTAAAATTGGTTCAGTCTGTGAAGTCTCTGTAAGTCCTTTTGCATGTTTTAGGTTCTAGACTGCTCTTGGACCAAAATATGGCTTCTCTGAAAGATGGAAAGTGTAAAAGATTAAAATGTTCATCTTTACTGTGGCAGAAGACTGGAGAGAAAATTTGCATAACCTGAAACATTCCTTCAATAGTGTATGAATCAAAGGAATTGATAAGTAACTGTCCTTAGCAATATATGTGAAGATAATTCATGCCTTACTGCCTCTTGTTGTTTAGATCATGGAAGTAAAACCAGGTTGTATTGGAGTTTTTAATAGCTGATATTATTCTGGGAAAGGGTTTACTCAGACTGTGGGTTTTGGCCTGTAATTGTACACTGGGTCAAAGCAGTACTGCAAAAAAAGATTTTGTATCACTGTAATGTAACTCCAGTTAAACAAGAGCTAAAGCAAGTTACTGTGAATGTTTATTTCTAAACTTACTGCAACATATTTGAGCTATGATTTTAAGGCTTGTACTATTTAGGACTTACATGGAATAAGAAAAAGCATAAATATAATCAAATGATACTTTATTTTATAGTAAATGTAATACCGCAGCTTGGTGCAGAGCAAAGTTACACTTCGTCTCATCCTTACACTCTCCAGTTAGTTGTGTCTTTGGCACTGAAGATATGTATGCTTCGTGAGTGTGCATCTTCAGTGTTGGGGCTCCATTTACCAAACTTACAGCACAAATACTGTGTCAGAACAGTAATTTTCTTTGCTAGTGCTGTGATACACCTTTAGCAATTTTGAGAAGAGAGATATTCCATATTGTTTAGCAGCCATTAGGTGCACTGCAGCATTGGTACTTCTTTATGATAGCCCAAACTTCTGGTTTTCTTGTTTTCAGGTACAGCAAGTGCAGACTGTGCAACAGGTACAGCATGTCTACCCAGCCCAGGTTCAGTATGTGGAGGGCAGTGACACAGTCTACACTAATGGAGCTATGTAAGTTGGAATATTATCTGAATTTTAATGTTCATTACAATGAGAAGTTAAATGTATATTTTCAGCTAGATTCTATCAACTACTGTATATTAAAAATTGGAAAGAAAAGATACTCAATTACAGTTCTTCTAGTGTCAGAATAGTTTTTTGGATGAAAATGTGAATTCTCACTATTTGTTTTTATTAAGGCAGTACTTTTGTTTAAGTAGAATTTGTATGGTTGTTTCAGTTCCACCCTGTATGGCATAGTGTTGTTTGAAAAAGTATCTTCTACTTCATGGGTAAATTCTATCTGAAAGAGATACTGTATAACTTCTGTCCTTAGGACAAAAGGCAGGGCCTTCTGTCTTCCTGGCTGCAATCCTATTGGCAAATGATGGAAAGGTGCAGGAGCTGTAGTTATTATTTAAAGAAAGTAGTAATGTAATTTCATACCTGTATTTCATAAAATGGGATCAGGTTTTTTTTCCAAAGGAATGAGGAAAAGCAGAGGAAGGAAATTAACAGTCTCTTTTTGCTGCTTCTGTAACATCTTTTTTGCACATGATTGTGCATTTCCTGCTTTCCTGAACATGCTTTTCCATCACTGAGTTTCTTTCTTCAATACACAAGCTAAGAAAGATTTAGAAAAAAAAATCCAGATTTCATGTGACCTCTGGACATAATCTTGTCTAATATCAGGCTTGGAGCACCATGAGCTTTGAAATTGGCTCAAAGTAGACTGTGTTGCTTGGAAAGGATCTTCTCAATGTTGTTTTTTCATTTACCATTTTTGCTTTGTAATTGGCTTTACGAAGAAATACAATTTAGAAAGCTTTTTGGTTGTATGAAGGTACTTCTTTATTGATGGTAATCAATAGTTCAGTTCAAAAGAGTAATATTATTTGGATCAGAGACGTGTGATGCTAACACTGACAGCATTCTTTGGTCATTTCTACTAGCACATTTTGAACTACTAATTTTTCATGTACTGTCTTCTCTGCTTTTTTCCCCACTTGTAAATCCTAAACAATGTATTTTAAGTATGCATTAGACTTCCCTATTGTACTGATTTTGTCTGGGATAGATTAATTTTCCTCCTAGCAGCTAGTACGAGGCAATGTTTTGGACTTGTGCTACAAATGGCAGTGATACTATCTACTGTGAAGAAAAACAGTACCCAGCCAAAGCCAGCACACACATACAGCAGCATAATGTCATTGTGATCATGATAGTCTGCTGTTAACCTCCAGAAGAGGTTATTGTTATATTATTCTTGAATAAGCTATTTTTCAAGTTTCTCTTTTCTTTCATCACTTTTAACTTCTTACATCTGCTGTTGGGACTTTTGGCAGTGTATAAAAAGCATACTACACTACTTATTACAGTCCTAGGGAAAAACAGAAGCAGATGTGACAGACTGCTTGGTATGAATCTTCAGGTTTCCATCATTTTACTGGGTTTCTGTATCTGAATCCCTCTGGCAGTTTCTGCAAAATCAGTCAATAGGATATAAGAGAAGAAAGCTCTTCTTAGTATGTGAGCCAAATCTAGATTGTTCTGTCCTTCTGCAAAGAAGATTTTACCCATGTTGTTGTGAGCAGCAACGTAGTACACAGGCAATTTGTTGTTCAATACTTACAGGAAGAGTAACCTTTCTAAAAATAGTAATTTCATTGATGGAGAATGGACCAGTCTGTGTTTCTACTCAGACTTTTTGAAGAATATATATAGTGAAGCACATTTCCCATACGCTTTTATACCCCAGATTTTGGATAGTCTTCCTATGATTATATGTTTGATGTATTTTATGATCATGCTAAATCAAAGTTTTAATTCTAACTCAGAATCAAATACAGGATTCTTCCATAATCTATCAAGCAACAGTACTGCTCTAGCAATAGAATAAGAGGTCTGCAACCCATAGTTAGGGTGAAGACATTAATTCATATGGGAATCTCTGGAATAAATTGTCAAAACATGCCTGATGAAAGACACCCTCTTCCACTCTGCTCTCATGAGACCCCACCTGCAGTGCTGTGTCCAGTTCAGGGGTCCTCAGCAATTAGAAAGACATGGACCTCGTAGAGCAGGTCCAGAGGGGGGCTGTGAAGATGACCAGAGGGCTGGAGCACCTCTCTTAGGAGATCAGGCTAAGAGGCCTTATTGTGACCTTCCAGTAATTAAGGAAGGCCTACAAAAAAGGTGGGAGAGGGACTTCTTACAAAGGTAGATAGTGATAGGCTAAAGGAGGACTGGTTTTAAACTAAAAGAGGAGAGATTCAGATTAGATTAGATTAGATCAGATATTATGAAGAGATTCTTGGCTTAGTGGGTGGTGAGGCACTGGCACAGGTCATCCAGAGAAGTTGTGGATGCCCCATCCCTGGCAGTGTTCAAGACCAGGCTGGATGGGGCTTTGAGTAACCTGGACTAATAGAAGGTGTCCCTGCCCATGGCAGGGGGTATTGAGCTAGATGATCCTTAAGGTCCCTTCCGACCCAAACCATTCTACAATTCTGCAAAAGAATTATCCCTTATTTTAAAATACAGCACTTGCAAACTAGCATTGATTTAAATCCATATACAATAGCAACGAAGGATGCAGTTACAATATATATCAGGAAAAACTGGCCTGATGCTTTGCATTATAAAAGTAAGAAGTTTGTCAGGTTTTACAGTCTTTGTCAAGTGTAACTGTTGTATTCTTATAACATAATTCTTTCCACGCATCTTATATCATGATTTGTCTATGCGTAGTTGTTTAGTTTTATTATAATTGGAGGGAATATAATAACACAAGGGTGTAGCCCACAACTTGTCACATATGTTGTATGATATGAGAATATTTTAACTATGTTATCTACATTTGTCTCTAGTTAACAACAGTTTTGCTTGTCAAGCATGTCACTCTATCCTGAAACTAAAGTGCATTGTTGTTGCAATAGCATGTACAGGCTTACCTGGCTATTCAGAAAATACTAAGACTATTATTGCTGCACCTATGTTAAGAAGTCAATTGGTTCCGCATACTAGACATGAACTTTCTTAGTACAAATTGTAACATATGAATAAAAATGTAGCCATTTACCTGGTAATTCTGACGGGGCAAAGAGGGTTTTAGTTGCTGAGATTGTACAAGGATTGCTATTGCTGTTGGATCCAAACCACTTTCTTCAGCAACTTCTTGTGCAACAATTTGTGGGGTTAGTGTTGGCAAAACACACCATTTATGCAGACCCAAGAACTTACTATTCCCCTAATCGAAATCTTAACTGTTAAATAAATTAATTATTACGAATATAGTTTAAGTTGTTATCTTCCTAGTAGTTACTAGTATCTATCCCTTTTTCTCTGGCATTATTCTTTTCCTTTTACTACCCTTATGCATACTAAGATGAATGGCTCCAGTCTGAGCTACAGAGAGTTACAGCAGTTTACCACTAACACAGGTGTTACGTGTGGACAGTGTATGATGGGTAGTGAGGGCCACTCCACAGTGTGTCAACTTGCAGCTATTTTTAATGTGTTCTAGCACAGTCTATACCTCATTTGTTCTTAATTGGTTTCCATTTCTGTAGTTTATCTGAATTTGTTTTATGTAGTCTGTTTCTGCTATAATGGATACTTCTTGAATACTGTAATGCCAGCTTATGGTCCTCTTTGCTACAGTTTTTGTCTAGGGTCATGGATTGTTTATTCTGTACAGAATAGCTACTTGATATTATTGTCTGTTAAACAAAACAACGCCTCAGCATTTTAATTATAGGTTTCATACCACACAGTCATAGAAAGCTAAGCTAAAATGGAAGCAGATTAAGTAACATTTATCTAATTGTTCAGCAATTAGAACAAACCTCTAGGCTAAGACAGAGAAGTCTAGACAAAGAGAGCCTGACAAGCCCAACTCATGAGGTCTTGCAGATTTAGTACGTACCCTTTGACATGTTCCTAACAGTGGCAATACTGTATTTCTTGGACTTCAGGTCTGCTGTGCTTCATCAGAATTTCAGAGATCTGTAATTAATGTTTCCTTACCTGTCTAATGTACAGCAAATAAAATCTACAGAATTGCACCTTTGTTTTCATTTACTATATTCTCCAGTTTGCAGCGTTTTCTGTAGCTGTGCATTGTGTGTGCTTTTATTGCTTTGTTTCCATGTGGAAGATGGTCTTGGACTGAGTGTTAAAGATCTCAGTTCTTTTTTATGGCTAATAAATGCCTGTCTATTATAATTTAATGGCTATATCGTGTTCTGTTGTGACAGTCTCAGTGTGTATGTCGCTACCTTTTCTTCTCTTTGCTTAGGATATGTCCAGAATCCGGCTGTGATAAGGCCTTCCCTCAGTATCAGACAAGGGATTCCGTTCTCTGTAGTTTCTGTGAAGCTCACTATTAGCTTAAGGACCACAAGATTATCCTAAAAACTTAAAGGAATTTGAGGATATGCTTCTGGCATGAAAGAATTTCTTGGTTTGGAGATTTTCCAAAGTGCTGCAATTCCATAGCATTATCATGAGCCTTAGCCACTCTGCACACAAATAACTGTGCCTTGAAATATTTGTTTTCATCCAATGTTTATCATATTTCTATCCCACAAAGTAATACCTTAGTTAATTAAGTATCATAAAAGCCTCACTTTCATTATAGAGATGACAGTGAAAAAAATACTTGCATGCCTACCTGCTAAGCTGTGTAACTGATCCATACCAAAACCCACAGGAGTAATTCTGCATCTGTTAGTTGCTGCGCAAGATAGTAATTATTGGGTTACTTGTTTGTTTGAATTATAATTACAGAAAAACAACTACGATGCTGTTCTTGTACAGCCATTGCTCAGGAATGCTGGTATTTCAAGTTAAAGTGTAAAAGCTATGCATCTTCAAGTAAAAAAATAGATTTATGTGCATTTTAGCCAACACCTGAATTTTCCAAGATGGAGCTTGTGATAAAAATTTTGTAGTTAATTAATTACTTCGCAAGATACAGAAATTACTGGAATATATTTTGAAGAAAATCTGGGACCATGATGTGATGTAAATCACTGAGACATGATGGGATGGCTTGCGCACTGATACATAGTAGTAAATGGATCAGGTATTTACACAGAATCTGATCACAGGTGCAGCTGGGAATAAATTGTTTCCCACGTGTGCATGTGCACACTGAAAACTAAGGGAGGACAAGAACAAGTTTACTCGTTCTGAGCCATTGTTTTCATTTGTCTCCTTTTTTCAGAATGTCGGTGTCTTTGAAGAGACAAAAGTGTCTGTGAAAGTTTGGCTCAGTAACATTATATTAGAATTTGTAATGTAGTGCAAGACATTGCATTAAATTTGTGTGGTAATGCTGGGGCTTACTGAATATAGAAATTAATTATTTTCTGTTTTCATGTGCAAGAAAATAGTGTTTTAAACAAGTTTATATCACAACTGTGTCTCTTCTGTTTCTAGCATTGTATTTTATAAATCATTATAAAATTTATGTAAGCAAGCAATGAGGCATAATAGGAAATGCCTTGAATTATTGAACCTTGCAATGCTAGTCCGGCTCTTGCTGGTATCATTAATATCTGGTGTGGGGTCTTAACATCAGACACCTGTTCTGGGCTTGCTTAATCTAAACTGAATTGACTTTGTGTCACTTGCTGTCAAGGTAAACATGATCTAGTTTGCACAGCCTTCTGGAAACTAGGATTCTGGAGGCTGTCTGTTTAGAGTTTAAATTTTACTTGTAACTGATAAACTTTCTAATGCCACATTCTAGTCAACACTGAATTTCACAGTGTTTCAATAGTAGGAGCTGTCAGGTTCTGTTGCCCTCCTTCTATCTCAAGCAAGAGTTAATCATCAATGTATTTTCATAAAGAGCAAGAAAACTTTGAGATTACTCCCTGTGCAATCTTTGCATGCAGCTGTTAAAGGAGAGAATAGCTAAGAATGCTTTTACAACCTTTACAGTGGGAAGAAACTGACGATGATATGTGTCAGGCTATTTGAGAAAGTATTACATATTTGTGCTACAAGTGCTGTGGAGAAATAGATGATCACTTCCTCATTTAAAGTTACTTTCCTCTTTGATACAACTTTATTTTAAGGGTTATGTTACCATGTGCAATGACCTTAAAACATTCAAGTCTGCTTTCTAGAAACATTGTTTCTCAACACTGCTTTCTAAAACACCATCTTATCCAGCTGCATTTTTAATTTCCAGATGGAATAGTTTTGGTTAAATTAAACAACTCTTTGCTAAGTTGCAATTATTATTGCATGTAATAATAATAGTTTCATCTCACTTTTAAGAACCCAGTTGATCTCTGTTGTGAAAGGTTTGCTGAATCATCTCCAATGATCAGGTCTAGAAAAACCTGCTGGTTGTTGGGCCAAACGGACAAGTGTGTTTATTTTGGAGTCTGATGTGTTGATGTGTCCCATTGATACATTGATATAGAGTACTATTATAAGCAGAAATAGGTGCTCTGTTAGAATCAGTCCATATTTAGAGCCTATGCGTGATACACAGGTCTACAGATGATACATATTATGTACAGATATACCTAAAAAAGGTAAAAAAAGCAAACAGTTCATCTCCTATTCCATACCAAGCGTGTGACTTAATTTTCTTCAAAATTTGAAGCATTCTCTTGGATTTGCATTGCTTCCAAAATTCAATTCCACTTTTGCAAGTTAATTTGTTCTCCTTGCATCTTTTTGTACAGTGTATTTCCTCTAGCCTTGTCTACTTTTGCTGTCAACAATGACCTTATCCTTTCATTCCTTTCCTTACTGACAGCTGATACCAAGATTTTTCTTTACTCTTTGGGAGAAATTACAATGATGAGTGACTTGGTGATCATTTCCATGAACTGTTTCCCTCGAGCCTACATCACAACTTTTCCCTATGTTTCTCCTCTGCAGGAGAGGAGATGTTAGGACAGAGGCAACGTCCAGTCTGGTAGTGGTTATTGTCACTGTGTTTTATCATCACAAGATAAATGACCTCAAGGTGCACCGAGGGAGACTTAGGTTAGATATTAAGAAAATATTTCTTCACTGCAAAGGGTGATCAAGAAGTGGAACAGGCAGTTTGGGAAAGTGGTGGAGTCACCATCCCTGGAAATTTTCACAGGGATGGCACACAGGGTGGCACACAGGGACATGATTTAGGGATGAAGATGGCAGTGTTCACTTAATGGTAGGACTCGTTATTTTTTTCAAACCTTAACAATTCAGTAGTTCTTTTCTATGGTTTTAAAATAAACAATATCACTAAGGTATCACAAGGTATCACTATGATACCTTGGCTCAAGAGAACAGATTAATCAGGACCTGCACAGTACCTCAGTGCATACATAGATTATTGGATTGCAAAGATCAACTGATTTGAACTTCCCAAAGAAAGGTTAATAGATTATATGTCTGTTTGAGCATTAGTCCCTAAAAGAACGATTTTGCTTTGTTTTCAGCAGACTGCAAGGCATTTCTTTTAGATTAGCTTCAAGGCTTTTTGCAACTGATCTTGAGGCTTTTGAAATACTCAAAATGTAAAGTGTTCAAGTAACTTAAAGAAGGGTAAGAACAAATACTGTACTATGAGGCTTATGAAACATTTCAAATTTTAAAACATAAGTTTTGGAGTTTCTGGAAGTCTCTGAAGGCAAAGGGAGAAACTGTTGTGGCCACAGTTAATAAAGCAAAATTTCTGACTTTGGTTGTTAATGAGGTACTATTATGTTCCTCAGTTATTTAGAAGTAATGGTTTTCTGAAGGTAAAGAAGAAATTTTAATTTATGAGTCTGTTGTTTACTAATAGAGTAATCTTACATAAGCTTTCATAATTCAAAGAAATAACACAGTAAATGGCCTTGAATTTTTCTCTATATTAATAAAAAAATAAACATTGTAGAGATAAGGGAGAAGAAAGGCCTGAATCAGGCTCTTGAATAGGTGTCTTAATCATCATCTTACTGCATAAAACATTAGTGCTGCATCCATCTCTTGTGTTTCTGTACAAAAATGGCTGGGGTTTTGTTGTTTGGTTACTGGTTGTTTTAACTTGTTTAGTTACATGCTGTACAAATTGATATTGCCTTTGGATTTATGTAGATTTTTATGCTTAAATAAGAAAATTAATGGTTGGGTAAACTGACTGGTTTTTACTTGTTGTCATGCTTGACAACATACAAAGACAGTCTTTGAAATAATGAATTATATTTACTTTATAATTTTGAAATACATTGAGTTAAATATTGAATGTAGTACATGGGAAAAAATGCAAATTCAAAAATTATAAGTAGATTATAACGCATGAAGAATGAGGATTCAAGATAAGTAAATAAGAACATGAAACACATGATAGAAGATTTCAGTAGCTGAGTAGTTTGTTTGGGTAAACTGGTTAATGACGTGATTGTTTCACACTTGATAATTATTTTTAAATGTTACTGTTGCATTCCCTTAACTTCTTTAATCTTTGCGACCGTTTTACAAGTCGTGGTTCTGTTTGGTTTTATTTCTTAAATGCAGTTTTTTATCATTACATGAATCCATGTCTAATTTTGAATTTGCCCGGTAAAAATAACTGCATTTCCCAAAATACCAGCAAACCAGAATTTCAAGCTTCACTCAAGAGCTTCGGTGAATTTAAAAACAATAGACAACGTAGGATTCTTGAACATTGGACTCTGTTAGCTGACATTGGTATGATTGTTTGTAATTTTGCAAATTGCACATTATGCAAAACATACAACATCTGACTAGAAATCAAAATTCTATTGTCAAATTTTAAAAAATATTGATACAGGCAGAGCTTTGTGAATTGCTTTGCAATATATTAATAATTGGATTAGCTCTATGTGCCTGCCTTCAATTTTTGTTATTCCTTTCTCTTTTCTTCTTTGTGTAAGACTGACAGTTTTTCTATAATGTTTGGTAGATACTTGGTTTAACATTGACACTGGGTTGGTTATTTAATGCTTTAATTTGATTAAATATTCTCTGAGGAGACAGGGATTATTTGCCAACCTTATTTGATTTGATTTTAGTTACTGTAAGTAAATTTCTAGAGTTATAAAATCACCCTCAGCTAAATGAAATACAAATAATGTATTTTCCTTTTCTTTTATTTTCTTTTCTTGAAGCCGATCAACAACTTATCCTTACACAGAAACCCAGATGTACAGTCAAAACACTGGGGGAAATTATTTTGATACTCAAGGAAGTTCTGCACAGGTGACAACAGTGGTCTCGTCTCATAGCATGGTGGGCACTGGAGGGATTCAGATGGGCGTAACAGGAGGACAACTCATTAGCAGCTCAGGAGGGACCTATCTGATTGGCAATTCAATGGAAAATTCTGGTCATACAGTGACTCACACAACGCGGGCCTCCCCAGCGACAGTAAGTATTTCAGACTGATGCAAAACCTTTGAGACTAGGCTCTTAAGTCACTCAGATGTTCTTGCAAACTGACACAGTTCTTGTGACAGAATGCATTGCAGTATTATGTTGTCAGAATAAGGACTACATAGTACCTTTTGTAAAAATAGCACTATATATGTATAAGGCACAGGAGTAAGAATGCTGTGAAAACTTAATCTTGAAGGCATACCTTTTCCTTGACAGCTTGCAAATAATTACATTTAATATGTTAAAGTTTAACATTTTATAATTTTTCTGAAAGCATAAGAAAAATACAGTTTTGTTGAGCATAACTATGTTAGATGTCAATGTTAAATAATGTAAGTTACAGACCAGTATCTGTAACTTCCCTGCATTTAATCAGTTTTTCTGCCTGATTTAGTTTAGTTTTGGTAGGTTATTTCAAAACATTTCTAATTGTTTAGAATACTGAGGTCCTATGTTTTTAACACTTTATTCTTACTTATCTATGGTATATCTCCAAATTCTGTTCCAGATTAAAAGCTCATTGTGGGAATGTCTGACTATGGGAAGATGCATTCTGTTACAACTGTGGTGTAGAATATTGTGGGTACATAAACATGAGCACACAGAACTTTACCTAAGAGCTTACTCAGCCTATATTTCAGTTAGGAAAATGGTTTTTTACTAATCTGCATTTGCTGCATAGCCCTAAGGAGTACTTTTACCTCATTCTTCTGAGTATTCTGGTCTGGATGTAGAGGTTTGGAAGTAATGGGGAAGAGAATTGTGAAACATAGGGTAGCAGCAGTTTAAAAATATGGAAAGGAGATAAAGCATCAGTAATAATACAGATTCGTCAGTATTCAAAAAGGCAATAAAGTTAGGAGACTTAATTTTTAGGAACTAATGTAAAAGTACTGGATAATTCAGATGATCCGAAAATTCTCTCCATTTTGAATCCTAACGTGATTGGTGTGTATAAATGAAAGTTTTGGTACCATGCAAGAAATTATTACATTATCTAAAACACCCATGCAGTATTATTTTCTGAAAACAAAAATTGTGAAGAGTCATAATTCATGAATAGTATAAGTATCCCACTAGAACATAGTGGGAGCTTTCACAGCAACAGAGAATTTTATACTTCAGTTACAAAAACCAGTGTGTATTAACATTTGCCTGTATTTTACATGACTTAATAGAAGAACAGAATTTGTGAAAAAAGTGTCATTCCTCTTTCAGATTTCAGATGCTTACCTGACTGTGAAAATGAGTGAGGCTTAAATGTATCCAGTAAATACAAATGAAGAGTAGTAGAGTTACTTTGAAGTTGAAAATCCTAGAATCATTTGAATGTCAGAACTCCACACTGTATTTTGCAAATTAAAAACTGGTTTGATTTTTTTGGAAAAATTAGAAGTAGAATTTGCCAATATTGAACAAAAGCTAAAGTTCATGCCTTCAGCAGCAATTTTCTCTTGCTCTGTATGTCAATAAAATAATCTGTTTTAGTTGCTCAAAATAAATTCTATGCTGCTGTATCAATTCACTGTTAGGAATAGAAAAAAATATTGCTAGTTAAATGACAATTATTAAATTGCATTCTGGCACTAAAATAATTTCCTCTGTTTCTTAGAGTGTTACTTCTTCTGCATAATATAGTTCTATAAGTATGATACATTAGAGTACGTCAGAAGTACATTTCTTGCTAAGGAAGTGGGACATAACATGATTTTAGTTTATAATTTTAGGCTTGGTGTGTCTCAGCTGAAATATTCAAGAATTAATTGAAATACAAAAGGTTCAGTTTAAACTCACTTGAAAGGACAAGTCTGTTTTAATTTTACTAGGGGGCATAATTAAACTCAGTTAAATAGAGCAATGTAATATTTTAATTGGATTGCACCTTAGATAGGTAGAGCTTGTTTCACTTGTGATCCTCATTTGATCTTTACTATCATAACTTTTTTCATTCTTGTATAGAGAATTTATTGGAGCCCTCAAAATAACCTGTATCCAGACCGGTTTGCTAGCATAATATGCAGAAAATTTTTCCAGATTTTGAATTAGTTTGGAGAATTTTCATATAGAGAAAAAGAGTATAGAATAAGAATTTATTTATTACTATATGTGGTCATCACAAGTTCTCTTTATTTTGTCTTAGGGGTATGATTTCCATTTACTCTTTTCAGCTGATAACTTCACTTGTTTTGTCATTTACCACCCTCACTGATCAAATCATTACATTCTGTAATAAGCAAATTAATTGTATGAATGATGTTATCTCTTTTTGATACATCTAGCTTAAGTTAAAGAAAGAAACAAAAGAGTTTCAGGTTAAAAGTCAAATGTATAAAATAGGTAAATTTTATTAACTGTCTTTTAGATAAATCAAATTAAAAATTAATTGACTCTTCAGCAGGTATGCAATTTGTTTTATGCAGAATTCAGTTAAAGATACGCTTTTTAAGTTTATTTTCACTTTTTTTCTTTATAGTTTAATGTAATTCTGAGTTCTGCTTCAGGATTTTAATAAAGAGCTAATATTTTGGTTGTAATATTTAATTTGTTTTAATTTTCTGTCAAACATTCATGCAAGAACGTTGTCCTTACTAAACTATAGCATGTAGTAGTGCTGCTTTTATAGCCAAAATATCAAGACTTGTGCTCTGTCAAAACTGTTCCAACATATATACAGTAGTGGTTTATGTTGGTGTGCATTAAGAACATTTGTTAGCTTTTTCTTTACTTTTTTCATTTCCATTGATTTCACTGCTTCTTCCCATTATATCCCTTACTGGCCTATTAAACTACTTCTCTATATGCTAAAAAGGATTTTTTCACTAAAACAGAAACACATTCAGATTACAAGAACTTCTGTATTAGATGCTCAGTAGATAAGCAGCTTTCCAAAATTATAGTTTTCATGTGAGTATGTTTGTGGATTGGTGAAGAACATATTGTGATTGCATTGAAGAAGAACTGATCTAGCCTAGCTGGATGTCTATTTTAAATGAATTTGCATGCTGAAACTTGTATGAAAGAGTCATCTGTTTGGTTTACTGGTAGCTCTCATTAAGGAAGGAGCTGCTATATTTAAGGGACTCCCCAAAAAATTGGATTTCTATGTTAATAATGAAATATAAATTGCCTTCCATTTTTTTTCCCAAATGTAAACACCTAAGATTGTTCTTGTGATGAAAAAAGGTGATCTAATCACCATATTTTGTAATATCACAAGGTTTGAAAATTCATAGTTTGTAGTAATAAATGTGTTGTTATGCTTGTCAGTCAGTGAGAGGCTCCCATCTATTAGTCTTGTTTTCTAACAAGCTTTACGACTGATCCTCAATTTACAGTTGTCATTCACCAGTCATCACCAACCATAGGAGGTCTCAACTCACGCTGTTACAGAAACTCATCGTATTTCAATGCAAATCTGTGTGAAAATAAAATCAGAATTAATATGGATATAATGTAGCACCACAAACTATTAGTTCTGCTAGTAAGCACAGCATGCAAAAGTTGGTATTAACTTTAAAGGAAGGATGGTACCTGCCAAAAATATGTTGTAATTATTGGAGCGAGAACAACAACAAGAAGTAAGAAGGCCCAGTGTACATACCATATCCTGATAAATGCAGTTCTAGTGGAAGTGTTATAATTATTTCAGACAAGCTATCAAATCTTCCATTAAAGGCAGAAAAGTTGTAATTTGGATTTAAATTTGAGGTGAGGTTTTATTTATTAATTTCTTTTTTGGTACAGGAGCTTTTTCCTCCTCCATTCCTCAACTTTTCTGGTAATTTTGTTTTAGTTAAATCCATTTTATCTTAAAATAAAACATTTCTGATCAAACCAAAAATGCGCAGACTTTTATACAAAAAGTCTTATTAGATCATTTGCTCTGACATCATATAAAGGCAAGATATTTACTTACCATTTCTGCAACTGAGCACAGTGACTTCTTTTGTGAAAAAAAGGTATCAGGTGGATCTTGTGCCTTGATAAACCTCTGCCTTCTCCTGTTCTGGTTTCTTCAGCTTCAGAGCTGTGGAGCATCATGGCTTCTCCCCCTCTCTTCCAGAGGTTTCAGTGCATGTCACCAAAATAATTTATGTATTTCTCTGTCCCTTTGAGTGCCTTGCTGCTCCACTGTAAAGTCTTGCATTGAGACTATGTCATTTTCACAAGACAAGGAATGTGGGGGGAAAGGGAGAATGATGCTACTAAGGTCAGCCACACCTACCCTAACTGCATTCTGGCTTCATCTATCTATGCTCCTTGCTTCTCCTCTGATACAGGCTGGCCTCATTGGCTTTTAGTGTGTTTTCTGCATAAAAGCCCTGTAGCAACTATAGCGTTTCCAGTTTTGGCAGTTTAATGTTCATTCTGGTATTTGTTTATCAAAAAAACAAGTTCTTGGAAACTCAGTTTATTGCAGTGTAATATTCCAGTTACTGATTTTAAAAGATTTTAAGAAACACAATTTTTTAATCATGAGATGTCAGAAATAGGTATCTTTTGATCCATGGGAAGAATTTGTGTTAATTCTTTTCATTTGAAAATGTGTTTTAAACTGGATGCCAGAAGACTTGCCATGATGTTCTCAAAACAGTCTGGTTATCAATGGCATAGATGCATCATCTTTCTAAAGTACTGCTGGTTTTCTTTGTTTCTGATTAAATATACATTTGTCCTAATATGGCCACGCTCTCTGTCTAAGGCTGTCATGCCATGTTTTCAAGTTTGATTTTAATAGTAATCTGAATTGAATTTTCTTTTTAGTTTCTCTATTTTGGTTCTCTAGTGTCAGTAATTCTGATGTGTTTACATGTGTTTTTCAATGTTAGGTGGAATGTGTAAAAGTCCTTATGACGAGATTGACAAGGGATTTTTTTGTTGTTTTCCAAATGTGGGGAAAATGACCACAGAGGAAAAGGTTTAGAATATGTTTAAATATGTATATAATAGACATTAGGTATACAAATAACTGGATGATCTGGGGAAAAGATGGTAAATTGGTCAGTTTGACCCTATGTTTGAGAACTTCTAGCAAAGAAGATTAGCATAGGACCATAGAATGTTGAGAAAGGGTTGGAAGGGACCTTAAAGATCCAATTTGGATCCAAAAGTCCAATTCCCCCTGCCATGGACAGGGGCACCTTCACTAGACCAGGTTGCTCAAGGCCTTATCCAACTTGGCTTTGAACACACCCCCAGGGATGGGGAATCCACAAATTCTCTGGGCAGTTTGTTCCAGTGTCTAAGCACCTTCACACTAAAGAATTTCTTCCTCATACCCAACCTATGTTTCTCCCCTTTCAGTCTGTACCCGTTATTCCTTGTCCAATCACTGCAGTTCCTGATGAAGAGTCCCTCTCCACCTTTCCTGCAGGCCCCCTACAGATAGGGGGGGAAAGTTGCTGTGAGGTCTCCATGCAACCTTCTCTTCTCCAGGCAGAACAGACCCAGCTTTCTGAGCCATTCTTTGTAGGGAAGGTGCTTCGGTCCTTTTATCAACCTCATGTCCTATTTTGGACTTGCTCCATGTTCCTCCTGTGCTGGGACCCTAGAGCTGGATGTAGCACTGCAGGTGGGGTCTCAGCAGAGCAGAGCAGAGGGGCAGAATCCCCTCCCTGGCCCTGCTGCCCACGCTGCTTTGGATGCAGCCCAGGACACCTTTGGCTTTCTGGGCTGCTGGTGCACATTGCCAGCTCATGTTCAATTTTTCATCAGCCATCACCCCCGAATCTTTCTCTGCAGGCTTGCTCTCACACTTCTCCACCCAACCATGCGGTTTGCATCAGGCCACCTCAAATGTGTCAAGGTCCCTTGGGACCTGGGCAGCAATGTTTCAATTGAAAATTCAGGAAGGAAAAGGTAATTTGACTTAACTCCAGGCATTTTTTATTTTTCCAGTCTGTGATGGCAAGGTGCTTTTTCTCCCAAATAACTCTATATATTCTTTCATAATCACTAGAGAGCATGCTGTATTCATTAGTCAGTGTGCATGCCTTATGTACCTACAGACTACTGGTGGTGTGCATTTGCAGCAGGTGTTTTGACCAGCACCTGTTATGTATATTAAACTTACATATTTACAATTAATTAAGGGGGGTTTTTTTGAAAAAAAAAACCCACTTTTTTTTTTCTAAAGTTTATCAGCATTCTTTTAAGGTCAGTTTTATGTAAAATACTGCACTTATTTTACATCTTTTTTTTTTTTTTCTTCTCTTTCTGCATATTTACATTTCTCTCATTCCACAGATTTAAAGAAGTATGTTTCTGTCTGTCTTCATAGTATTGTTTCAATAAGTTGAGCAAAATTTCATAGAACTTTTTTGCACGTGTCACTACAGCTTTTTCTATTGACAGGAATGCAAATTTTTTAGATTTAAGTGTCCTATCTGTATGGGCTAGATTGGAGTTCTCCTCATGTGGTCAATACAATTTCATTTTCAAGCTTCTTTCTCCTGGGGAAGCTTGTCTGCCTAACAGACCTGTGGCACAGGTTTCAGAAAACAGTATGACATACATGGATACTCTGTTCTGAAATAGAACTGAAAGGTGCCATAAATCATGCATGTTTCTGGCATCCTAAAAGGGTGAAAGTGTCACATTTTCAAAAGCCCCGTGTCCATTTATCCTGTATTTTCAGATTAGTTCTGCCTTGTTTAGGTAGGCACAATTGTCACAAGTACCCAGGACTTAGCTAGCTGTACCAAATCAGTCTTTCTTGCATACATATGATGAATTAGTAATTCCCTCATAATGGAGCATTGTGATGATAGCTGCTTTAGAATTACACTTCCTTTAAAGCCTAAAAGGGTAAACCCTTGGAAGTGGATAAAGGACATTGTGAATGAGAGGTGCCTGTGGAAAAAGAGAGAGGAGCTATCTTTTTTCAACATGTTGCAACAATGTATTGAATTCTAAGGTACCACCTGCTTGCCCTGCTGCTGGTGGAGCGTGGTTTGCAAATGCAAACAGATAAAGAAAATAAATTGTACGATACCCAGATTAATCACTAAGCCTCAGGACTTCAATTTCTGCAAATTGTTCTCTTTTTTTTTTTTCCCCTGACCTCCTCAGAACAACTTACTATAAACATTTTGTGCTAATTGTTAAATTGTTAGTTGATCATGGAAATGGTTAATTGAATCATATGGAAAAGCAGTATTTCTTCTTCCTAAGAGGAAGGGAGTTTTTTTCAAAGTGGGTTTCAGATAGGTGTTTGCTGTCTGTACTATATGCATCTTAGACTATTATATGTAATTTGTTTATCTAGTAACATGTTAATGAATACTAAGACATAACCTAGCAAAAACAGTCAATAACTTCCAAATCAGTAGATCATGTAAGGATTATATTATAGATGCATATACTGGGATCAAACTGCTGAATTTTTTAACCCCAGGAGAATATCCTTATTCCTTAATTATTATGTCAGAGTATAAGGCAGTATTTTAGCTGTCAAACAAAATAAATTGAAAAAATTCACAATCATAGTTTTCTCATCTGTAATGATCTTCATTTAGTGACTGCCCATGTTTGTAACTGTACAAACTGATTAGTGTTCCTACATGTAGTGTGACATGTAACATGGTTTAGTTGGAATTGCAGTGGGAGTGATAGTGTACATTTCAGTTATCAGAACTTTTAAATGAATGTTTTTAGACTTATTAAGAGAAAAATAGGGGAAAGTATGACTGATCACATACTCAAGAGAAATTCTTGTTATTTAACATATCAGATATATATGTAGTAATCTGTGCCTGGAATCTCGCACTGCTTATTGTTAAAAATGCCAGGGTATCAGTTTTTCTATTGTATTTACACAGAATGTAATTTTAAATGTTAAAATTACTTTCATCTTTCCACAAAATATCATAATAGTACACACTGTATTACCTATGTAGTTATTCTGTGTTTGTGCTGAAGTGCTGTTCTGAATAGAGATGTAATGTTTAGTTTTTCTAGAGCCTAAATAAAAGTCCCTGGCCAGAACTTAGAACTTCAAAGCTTGAAAGAACAAGTATAAGGAACTTTTTACTTGGGTAGCTTCTATTTCCTGTACACATAGTACTCAGTGTCACATAGAGCCCAAAAGCTTGGAATAAGAGAGTAGAAGAAAATAAAATATTTCAGCTGTGGGGCACCTACGAGAGTCATTTAGCCCAGCTGCCTGAGCACTT
>VWZQ01003239.1:15249-25600 GCA_013397015.1 Myiagra hebetior
GGAAGCGGCGGCCGCGTGGCAGCGCGAAGATGGCGGCCCCCGGTCGGAGGTGAGCGCAGTACCGGGGCTCGGCCGGGCCGCCGGCATCGCCTTTCCCCCTCACACGCTCCTTTCTTCCCCCGCAGGAAACTGGCGGAGCTGAGCCTGGACGAGTTCCTGGCTGCCGGCTCGGACTCGGAGCATGACGGCGGCTGGGAGGAGGAGGAGAAGGAGGAGCAGAGCGGCGAGGCCCTCAGCGGCGCTGCGAGGCGGCGGAGGCCGAGCGGGAAGGCGGCCCCGGGGCTGCAGGCACGGCCGGGCAGGTGAGGGCTGGGCACGGCCTGGGAGTGGCTCAGGCTGGAGTAAAGGAGGCTCAGGGGGGGCCTTGTGGCTCTGCGCAAGTCCCTGACAGGAGGGAGCAGCCCCAGGTCGGGCTCTGCTCGCAGGGAACAGGGACAGGAGGAGAGGGAACGGCCTCGGTTGCACCAGGAGAGGTTTAAGTTGGATATCAGGAGGGATTTCTCCATGGAAAGGGTGGTCAGGCATTGAAAGGGGCTGCACAGGGAGATGCTGCAGTCCCCATCCCTGGAGCAGTTCTGAGGAACTGAGAAACAAAGTTGTGATGGTTTTTTCCCAGATGTTTTTATCTCTCCCGGTACAATCTGGTATCCTGCTTTGAAAATTTCTTAGACTTCAATGGAAAGTTTTTCTTACAGCCTCAGCAGAGGTTTGAGCAGTGAATAAACTCTTAAATGTTCCCCAGCAGGAAGAAGGGAAAGGCAGCTGAGCACAAAGATCAGCTCTCCAGGCTGAAGGACAGAGACCCCGAGTTCTATAAGTTTCTGGAGGAGAATGATCGCAAGCTGCTGGATTTTGATGCCTCGGACAGCTCCGAGGAGGAGGAGGCTCTGCACAGACCCCCTGATACACTCGAGGTACCAGGCCCTGCTTGGGGGTGCTGGGATCAGTGAATTCCGTGTGGAACATTTGTGTTCCAGTGCCAGCCCCGAGTCAGGGAATGCTTTGGGTTGGAAGGGACTTTAAACCTCATCCAGTTCCAACCACAGCACCTCCCACTGTCCCAGGCTGCTCCAACCCCATCCATCCTGGCCTTGGGCACTGCCAGGGATCCAGGGGCTTCTCTGGGCACCCTGTGCTGGGGTCTGCCCACCCTCCCAGCCAGGAATTACTTCCCAATATCCCACCTGAAGCATTCCTGCTTCCCACAGAGTGCTGGGAACAGCAGCACTAAAGTCAGCCCTGCCTGCCTCCCTCCTCACAGGAGAGCTGGGGCCAGGGAGGGGCTGTGGAAACCTTCCCTCAGCCCTCCTGCTGATCCCTCTAGGAAGCCAGCGATGAAGATGAAGATGATGAGGACGAAGAACAAGAAAAAGCCAAAAGGAAGAAAGTTTCCTTCATCCGCGTGAGCTTGAAAATGGTGGAGGAGTGGAAGAAAGCTGCCCAGGTGAGCAGGGAGTTGGAGCACAGAGCCCTGCAGAGCTCTCCTGTAAAAGGCCAGCTGGGGATGGGTTAATCTGTCACAAAATGTGTGTCCCATGCCCCCAGAGCCTTCAGCAGGACTTTGCCATTTCTCTTGGGCTGCAAGATTCAAGTGCTTGCATTCCACAGCAGTGGGGAGCTGGAGAAACGCAGCTCAGAAGGGCCCAGAATGATCAAATTTGGATTTTTCATCCTCTTTGGCAGCTCCAGGAGCTTTCTTGGGCACATTTTAAGCAGTGATGAAATAGATAAGGGGAATGAAACTCGAGTAGGGAGCTGCTGACAGCTGATTAATTCCTTCTCAAGCCTCAGCAATTAAAAGGCAGATTCTGAGCAGGGGAAGACACTGAGTCTGTTCACCCTGCCCTGATGCTTCTCCTCCACCTCAGAGGATGGAGCTGTTCTTGGCCACCAAACTTCCAGTGAATTCCAATACTCCTGCCCCAGCCCAGAGCTTCAGAGTTCCACAGATCCCTTGCTTCTTGTCCTCAGCGACCCCTTTTTCTTCTTTCCCCAGAGGAATCTCACCCCAAAACTCTTCCATGAGATCACCCAAGCCTACAAGGCAGCCGTGGCCACCACCAAGGGCGACAGTGGTGGTGACCCCAGCAAGTTCCAGGTGTCTGACACAGCAGGTGAGGGAGGGGAAATCGTTCAGGAGGGGGGAGTTGAGCACTGGGAGGAGTTAATTGAGCCTTTCACTTGATTAAGTAGCTTATCTGGCTGTGCTGCTCCGTGCTCTGGGGTCTTTTCTTCTGAGGGTTCTTGGTGCTGTTTGCCTGGAAAGGTGGCCCCTGTGCCTTCTAATCTGATATAAAACATGCCAAAACAACCCAAGCTGGGGTTTCTAGAAGGAAATGCAGCAGTTCTGCCATGGAAATTCCTGGCTTCAGTTCCTCAGGAACCTCTGTTCACACTGGGAAAACCAGGAGTACACGGAAAATCACTCACAAAAGCTTTCCTGGCTTCTTTCACCCAGTGTTCAATGCCCTGGTGTCCTTCTGTATCCGGGACCTCTTCCACTACCTGCACAAGCTGCTGCTCCCCAGAGCCCCCAAGAACAAACTCAAGTAAGTCTGGGGGGCTTTGAGACCTTCGGGGAAGCTGGTGGGGATTTTCAGAGCTGCCTTTGAACCTGGGAAACCCAAACACTGAGGGCCTGATGCTGCTCACAGGGTTCTTCTTCCCTTCCCTTGGATTGTGTCCTGTGCAGTGTCAGACTCCAGGCATTTGCAGAGGATGTGTGGCTTCAGGAAGGTCTGGAATTGCCTGTGCTTGCCCTCAGGACACAGTTCAGGCACTGGGAATTGGTGTTCAGAGGAAGGGACCAACCTCTCTGCCATGTCCCTGCAGTGTCCCCAGTGTGTGACCCTGGATCACCCAGCAGTTCATGCTTTGCAAGGAATTGATCTCACTGCTCATTTTGCTGCTGAAATCTGATTTATTTGGGGTTTTTTTTTAAGTCTAAACCCAACTCTTGCTCCTTTCCAGAATGGTTCTCCCTTCCAGCAGCCCCCTCTGGGGAAAGCTGCGACTGGACATCAAGGTTTATCTTGGCTGTACCATACAAGTAAGGAATATATCATCATTTTCTGTCTGTGGGGTCACTCTGTGCCTTGCTGGGCTCCTTAGGATATTTTGGAGTGAGGCAGATGGGGTTTGCCCCTCTGAGATTTGTGTTCATCGTTTCCTTGTCTTGTTTTGGAAGTGTTTGGGATAATTAACAGTGTGGGTGCTTGGGCCAGAATAGGTGAGGCAGTGAAGAAGGGCTGAATTAACATTCCAGCAGCTCTCTCTGTTTTAATTTGTCTGGCAGATTAATATTTAATAGGCTTTGAAGTGGTTTGCAGTCTGTGCTCCTGCATTCTGCATCATTAATTCATTCCTTGGTGCTGTGATCTCTCCACTCGAGGTAAACGCTGGGATGTTCTCTTGGTAACCTCACATGTGGCATCTCTGCCTATGGTAATGCTCCATCCCATCCATCCAGAATTCCTGGTGCTTCAGAGACAATTTGTGGATTATTTCTGAGGGAAACTTCTGCCCCCCACTTCATTTTTTTTCTTTTTGAGATTGCCTCATTGTGCATGCCCAAATTATGCACAATGCCCAAAAAAATGCCCAAACCAGCACTGAAACACTGATTTTTCAGCAGCTGAGGGAAGGGAGAGGCAGCCCAAGTGCTGCTGTCCCTCAGCTGGGAGCTGGCACAATGACTTAGCAGAAAGAGCAGTTTGATCAGGAGAGGGTTTTTTTTCCTCTCAAGCTGTGGTGCCTCTCTCCAGCAGCAGAGGATTGCAGACAAGGAAGAGCTGGGAATGCAGTCCCTGGGAGCAATCCCTGCTCCTGAGAGCTCTCAGGGGTTCACCACAGTGGCTTTTCTGCACAAAACCTTCTCCTTTTGGTGTGAGAGGGACTTGGCAAAGTCTGCTCAAGTCCAGAACCTTTGCAGAGCAAGGAGGAGGGTGAGGAGGCAAAGTCAACGTGGATGAAATTCCTGTGCTGCTCCCAGCAGCTGGGGCTGCTCCAGGCAGAGCCTCTCAGGGTGCCCTGGAGCTCACCTTGTCTGCAGGCTGGAAACTGGGTTTGGCTGTGGGGAACTGAGCTGGACAAGCTGCAAACACAAAGATCCTGGTCCTTCCCATTTTGTCTGAGCCTTTCCTTGGGGCAGAGGTGACCTCTGACACCCAAAGCATTCCAGCTCCCCCCTCAGCAACGCTGGAAGAATCCAGGGTGCCACCAGCTAGCTCAGGGATGTTTCCTGCTGCAGACCCAGGGGGAATTTGGCCGTTTGCAGTGAGGTGAGCCTTTGGTTGTGGTCAGGTCACCTCTCAGGTGTCCCACGCTGCAGATAAAGTGGGATTTTGCAGTGTCCACAGGGGAGGTGCCGTGTGATGGCCCAGGGGCCTTTAACCCTGCAGGTACAGCAGCCTGAGCTCCCACCTTCAGGGTGAGGGAGCTGCAGGGCAGCACTTTGCCCTGCCCTGTGCCTGCTCCTCCCCTGGTGCAGCTTTTGGGGTTTGTTTGAGCTCCTTCCCAACACGGGAGCATTTGGGAAATGCAGCTGGGCAAGGGAGAGCTGGAGAGCCCTGCCTGCTGACTGGCCTTGGTTTGTTCTCCTCCACAGCTGCTGTCATGCCTGACAGAGGCCTCAGTGAGTGCAGCAGTGCTGCAGCACGTGAATTCCATAGTTCCCTATTACCTGTCCTTCCCCAAGCAGTGCCGGGCCCTCCTCAAGGTAAGGGAACGTGCTGGGATGTGCCATCGACACCTGAGGTGCTTTTTCCTCCCTTCAGCTGAGCCTTTTGTGGTGTTTGGGCTGCAGTCCCTGGCAGTTCGGTCTCTGTAGTGTTCCCTTGCCTTGCCTTTGCTCCTGGAGAGGATTCCTGCCCCTCTGCAGGTGCCACGGGGTGATGCCAGGCTGAGGTGAGCGGGTGGGTGGCTCTGTTTGTAGCTACTGCTCCCCGGGGAAGAGGCAGGGAGGTGTTTTGGGGAAGCTGCTTCCTCCTCCCAGATGGAGGAATTGCTGCCAGGCCCTGGGAATGTCTGTGCTGCCTCTCCACTCGGGGAGCTGGGGGTGGAATATTTCTGTGGCAGCTCAGTCACAACTGCTGAGCAGCAGCAGCAACACAGGAGGCGTGGAGGAGACACCGAGGGCAGCAGGGTGGCACCCGAATGGGAACTGCAAGGCAGCTCTGGGAGGAGGCAGGGAAGCCTTTGGTGGTGCAGATGATTCATGGCATGGAGTGCCAGGAGGCCGGCAGCCCTCAGCTGAAGGTGGAGGAGCTGCAGGGGTTCCTGAGAAGGCTTTTCCAGCCCTGCAGTGGAGCCTCCCTGTGCTCTGCAGTTCCTTGGTGCAGCTGAGGTGACTGGATTTTAGGGGGCACCAGGTGCTTCCAGGTGGGGCCAGGTGAACCTGGGCTGATGGAGTCGCTCAGGAGAGCTCAAAGGAGTGTTCAGGCACACAAATAAAAGTGTGTGTGTTTTTTAGAGGTGCTGGGTTTGGACAGGTTCCTTTGTTGATCATGGAAACGTCGGTCTTGCCTGTGGTGTGGTGTCCCAGGGAGGGTGTGAGGACAGAAGAGCTGCCAGTGGCTGGCCCTGTAACAGCACATTCTGGTGCCACCTCTGTGCCACCTCTGTGCCGCCTGCCTCCTGGCTGCCTGTTTTTGGGAAGGTGGGGAGCTTCAGGCCTGTCTGTGGCCAGCAGGGAGCTCTTTGTCCCTTCCCTCACCTGCCTGTTTCTGCTTCACCCCAGCAAACCATCGCTCTGTGGAGCACAGGGGAGGAGACAGTCAGGGTCCTGGCCTTCCTGGTGCTGAACAAGATCTGTCGCTACAAGAAGGAGCTTTACCTCAGCCCCCTGCTCAAGGTGAGCCTGGCCCTCGCTGTGGTCTGCACCTTTTCTCCCTCATGTCGTGTGCAAATACCTCCAAGCCTTGAGGTGCAGATGGAGCAGGTGCTGGAGCTGAGGCTGGCAGACTCCAGGAAACCAAACAGGGCAGGAATTCTGTCAGGTCAGGGTGGTTCCTGCCTCCCACTGCTGCCCTTCCTGCTGGGAGCACAGAGACTGAGTGGGGGAGGTCTCTGCTGTTTGGTAAATATTCATCTCCCAGAGGGCTTTCCTGAGTGCTGACACTCCTGAGCTGCTCTGACCTCCCAGATGAGCTCCCAGGTGTATTTTCCTGTCCCAGTGGCACCTGAGCAGGAGAGCTGAGCCCAGCCATCCCCACGTGGGGCTCAGACCCTCCTGCAGCGTTGTCCTCAAGCAGTAGTGGGCACATCTCCAAGCTGAACTCACTCCTGTCCCCACTAGGGAAGGAGCAGGCTGGGTTATTCCTTTGTGTGATAAAAGCAGCCCTGGTTTGAACACACCTGGGAGGGGCAGGTGAGTGCAAAAACTATTTATTTTATTTTAATTTATTTTATTTTATGGTGTGGTTTCTTGTCCTCTTCCCCTGGCAGCAAATGTACATTGCCTTTGTGAAGAACTCCAGGTTCACCTCTCCCAACGTGCTGCCCATGATCAACTTCATGCAGCGCACGCTGACCGAGATGTTTGCCCTGGACACGCACACCTCTTATCAGCACACCTTTATCTACATCCGCCAGCTGGCCATCCACCTGCGCAGCGCCATGACCGTCAGGAAGAAGGTGGGGACCTGGCCCAGCTTCCTCCTCCTCCTCCTCCTCCTCCTCCTTGGGGGAAATGAGAGGAGAGGAGGAGTTGCAGTCACCCCTTCGGGCTGTGCTGGTGTCTGGCCCCGTACTGGGGCTCCAGGGAGCACCTGGGAGTTGTCCATGCTAAAATTTCACCCAGGAAGGAGGGAAAATGGAAGCTTTGGGGTGGCCAAATTGTGGCTTCCCAGGACCTGAAAGGAGCCTGGGAGAAAGTCTCAGCCCAGCTATTTCCAAGGGCTCGGAGTGGCAGGATGAGGGGGGGTGGATTCATGCTGACGGAGAGGAGGCTTGGTTAGGATGTGTGGAAGGAATTCTTCCTTCTGTGAGGGTGGTGAGGCCTTGGAATGGATTTCCCAGAGGAGCTGTGGCTGCCCCTGCATCCCTGGGAGTGTCCAGGCCAGGCTGGATGGAGCTCAGAGCACCCTGGGATAGTGGAAGGTGCCTGTGGATGATCCCTTTGAACCTCCTGCAGGGCAGGAGTTGCTTTTCTCTCCCCACTTGCAAGAGTTTGTGCTGCATTTTCCATCTTGGGCACCCTTCTGGGCTCTGAGGCTGCTGTTTGCAGCCTCTGTTACAGAACCTGGGGGTAAAGCAGCTCAGGAGCCACCCTGGGGTGTCGCATCTCCCCAGCAAAGTCCGTGCTGTTTAAAGGACTTAGGTGAACAAAGCAGCTCAGACCTTTTGGGGAGCAGCCCTGGTTTGAGCCACCTCCAGTCTGACCTGGGAAATCTGAGTCAGATTGCTAATCCTGGATTTAGTCCTGTTTAGCAAAACAGACCCCCACAGATTAATTGTTCAGCTGCCCACAAGCAGGGCAGGATTGGTGCCCAGCTAAATCTCCTGGCTGGGCAGACATGGGGATAAATAAGCAGAGATAAATGAAGTCTGGGCTGCAGACCCCCTAATTGGATTGCACTGGCTCCTTACACCCTCAGTTGTGGCCCAGACAAGGAGCAAATCCACTTGATTTCACAGCTGGGGAGGGCTGTGGAACCCGGGGTGGGAATGGCACCACCGAAATGCCCAAATGCAGGCACTAAGCCTGTTTAAATGGAGCTGTGGATGGCGGTGGGAGGTGATTACCAGAGCAGATTGCTCATCTGTTCCTGTGCAGGAGAAGCTCAGAAAAGCTTTTTGGTCCATCTCAGTGACCTGGGGAGAGCTGGCAGAGCTCGGCCGTGCCCAGCTGTGGCTTGGCTTTAAGTCCCTGCTGCAAGGTTTGGCCCAGTGGCTGCAATTAAAGGATTCTGTCCCTGTCTCAGGACTTGTGCTTTTCCATGCTGAGGAGATGAGCTGGGCCTTGAAAGTCTGGCAAAACCCACAAGTGGGGGCTGAGGCACCTTTGTGAGTGCTGACTCCTGTGTTTTGAAGGGGATACTTGCAGAGCTACAGAACTTTTTGGGAAGGGTTTCCTGTCCCTGGTGCCGTGGTTTTGGTGGTGACCAGCAAGAGCAGAGCTGCAGGTTTGCTCTCTGTCCTGCTGCCTGTCACTCACACCCTGCAGGTGTGAAAAACAGAGCTGTGCTGGGTGGTGACTTTCCCAAAAGTGCTCCTTGCTCTGGCAGGGATCAGCTCAGCGTTGGTGTGAGGCTGGGAGTTCATCCTTCTCAAAGCAGCCACTCTTGAGCAGCACCAGGCTGGTTTTATTCCCTTTATTTCCTTCAGGCACTGACTGGCACCCAGTGAACTTCAGTGGCAGCTCCAGTGTTGCTCTTCCTCCTGGATAAAATGAGCCTGGAGAGGAAGCACAGTGAGCACCTCTCAAATGCCGCGTGTTCAAGTTTCCACCTTTATTTTTTCCCCCCTTTCCTGCAGGAGAACTTCCAGTCAGTCTATAACTGGCAGTACATCCACTGCCTGTACTTCTGGTGTCGAGTTCTCAGCACCATCCACCCCAGCGAGGTCATGGAGCCCCTCATCTACCCCTTGACACAGGTCATAATTGGCTGCATCAAGTGAGTAGAATTCTTAATTCTTTCTGCTCTCCTTCTGTTTACAAAGTTATTTTACTGCTCTGTGATTTGGACTTAACCCTCAGTGGTCTCAAAGCTGCTTCTAATTGAAATTTCCCAGCCCAAGATGTGTGTGAGCACGTGTTCAGGGGGTGACAAAGTTGTGGTGTGTGTTATTCTTTCCTCTTTGTGTAAGAAAAGTCTCAGTCTGAATAACCTGAGCAGATTATCCTCGTAACTGCAAGGGCAATGATCTGCCTTGCTTCAGAAAATCCTCATCTCCAGCTCTGTAAATACATTTAGAAGCTGCATTTTTGGTGCCTGTTGGTTGGGATTTGGAGAAGTGGGACACAGTTGTTACTTTCAGGATGTCTGCTGAGAATTCCCTCCTCCCGTCGGGTGAAATGTTTATGCTCCGAGGTGGCTGCTGATAACGAGCATTGAGGGAATTTTGGGATCTCTGGTGATCTCCCAAATCCTGTTAGCTCAGTTAACCAGATTCTCAGCTCTAAAACCCGGTCTGCAGAAACTCCCCAGTGGTGATGGAGATAAGCAGATTTAAACGATCAGATAAGAGGATGCAAACATCCCTCCTCCCATCCCCCGCCACTCCTGGGGAGCTTCCGTGGGCCTGGGCTTGGATCCAGGGGGACAGATCCTGGCAGCTTCCTACCTGTCCAGGCAGCTAAATCAGGGAGCTGGGGCCAAGGAGAGGGGAATGGGGTGAGTCTCAGCTTGGCACGAGCCTGCCAAGGCTTTGGAGGTTTGGGAACCCCACTGATGGGTTTGGGGTGACCTCATTGTGACCTTCCAGGACCTGAAGGAGCTAGGAGAAAGATGGGGGGAAAGGATTTCCAAGGGATGGAGTGACAGGATGAGAGGGAATGACTTCAAACTGAAAGAGGGTGGGTTCAGATGAGATATCAGGGAAAGATTCCTCCTCCTGAGGATGGGGAGGCCTCGGAAGGCATTTCCCAGGGAAGCTGCCCCATCCCTGGAGGTGTCCAAGGCCAGGTTGGACAGGGCTTGGAGCACCCTGGGGCAGTGGAAGGTGTCCCTGCCTGTGTAGGGGTGGAACTGGGTGAGCTTTAACTCCCTTCCAACCCAAACTATTCCAGGATTCTGTGATTCCAGGGTTGGGAAAACAAACACATCCCACCTGGATTCCCTCCCGAGCCAGGCCAATGCCTGGGGTATAAAGGAGGCAGAGTGGCAGATGTGGGGGTGCTGTGGCTCCGTGGGACAGGACACTGTGTGACCTCCACAATCCCTTCCTTCCTCAGCTCCCACTGGATGTTCTGTGGGATTTATCCCAGGGATGGATGGGAGCAGAGCCCCGTTCCCTGCTGTCCCCGTGCCGGGAGATGGCGCCTGGCTCCAGCACAAGGACAGTGACCCCGTGTCCCTGGGACCTGCTCCATCCTCCCTCCTCCCCGAGTTCCTGCCCCTGCTCCCTGTGCTGGCCCCTCCCCACGCTGATGGCTGTTGGTAGCAGCAGGAGCTCCTCTCCTGGGGTCCCTTTTCCCCACAAACTCATCCTGCAGGAGCTCCTCTCCTGGTGTCCCTTTTCCCCACAAACTCATCCTGCAGGAGCTCCTCTCCTGGGGTCCCTTTTCCCCACAAACTCATCCTGCAGGAGCTCCTCTCCTGGGGTCCCTTTTCCCCACAAACTCATCCTGCAGGAGCTCCTCTCCTGGTGTCCCTTTTCCCCACAAACTCATCCTGCAGGAGCTCCTCTC
>VWZQ01003239.1:26198-44453 GCA_013397015.1 Myiagra hebetior
CCTGGATTCCCTCCCGAGCCAGGCCAATGCCTGGGGTATAAAGGAGGCAGAGTGGCAGATGTGGGGGTGCTGTGGCTCCGTGGGACAGGACACTGTGTGACCTCCACAATCCCTTCCTTCCTCAGCTCCCACTGGATGTTCTGTGGGATTTATCCCAGGGATGGATGGGAGCAGAGCCCCGTTCCCTGCTGTCCCCGTGCCGGGAGATGGCGCCTGGCTCCAGCACAAGGACAGTGACCCCGTGTCCCTGGGACCTGCTCCATCCTCCCTCCTCCCCGAGTTCCTGCCCCTGCTCCCTGTGCTGGCCCCTCCCCACGCTGATGGCTGTTGGTAGCAGCAGGAGCTCCTCTCTCCTGGTGTCCCTTTTCCCCACAAACTCATCCTGCAGGAGCTCCTCTCTCCTGGTGTCCCTTTTCCCCACAAACTCATCCTGCAGGAGCTCCTCTCCTGATGTCCCTTTTCCCCACAAACTCATCCTGCCCTCATCTGCTCGGATTTCTGCCCCGCTCCCAGCCTGAGCTCTAACAGTGGAGCCGTTCCCTGGTGTGAGCTTAGGTGAGGAATTGTGGTGCCTGTGGTGTTCCAGCCCCTCAGCTCGTGCAGGGAGGAAGGCAGGGACAGCCCGGGTGGCCCTGAGCAGGGGCTGGTGCTGAGAGAAGTTTTCTGTGTCCTTTTTGGTCACCAGGGCTGTGACAGGATGAGCTGTACAAATCAAACCCAGCCTGGGTGCTGTTCCCAACTCCACAGCCCTGGAAAAGGACTGGGAGCATTCCAAGTGATGGAAAGGCACTGGGGACTCTGCTCTGACATGGAAGGAGCCCTTTGGAGGGGCTGGGAGTGGGAGCTGCCTCAGCAGAGCTGCTCCCAGCCGTGTCTGGCATTCCCAGTGCCCCCAGCCCCGGGATGCAGAGCAGGCTGTGGCGTGGCCCCGCACTCTGAAACGAATGGCCTTGGTTTACAGTAAATCCATACACTTAACAGCTTTATTCCTCGATCAATTAATTCCTGAGAATGGCTTTCGTCATCTCCAGAGGTGCCAGGGCAGGGGTGCGAAGTAGATTTATTTCTGTAATGGATCCAGTGATAATTATTTCACTATTTGCAGGGGGGATGCAGCTGATTTATGGCGCCTGGTCAAACGTTTTTATTTTGTGGGCTCTCCTGGATTGCTCTGCAGGTCCTTTGGGGAGGGAGGGGTTCATTTATCATCTTGGGTCTGTCATCTGTGAGCTGTGCTTTAAAAACATAAAATTTTTAATGCTGGAGGCTTCCATGACTTCAGGTACAGGTCCTTGAGCGAGGGGCTTGAGAGTGGGACAGGAATGAGGTCTGGGGGGCCTTAGGGGTTGCTCTCCATTCTCCCTCTGCTCCTGGGGGAGCTGATCCTGCTCAGTCCCAGCCTGACAGGGAGTTGGCAGCAGTGACAAACCTCAGCTGCACAGCTCTGGGAGCCCTTTTCTCCCAGCAGAGCTGGAGAGCTGAGCTGTGGCAGGAGGAATTTGTGTGGCAGGAGGAATTTGTGTGTCGGTGTTACGGATTCAACGTGGGAATTTTATTTCCAGCTATGGGGTGGCTCCAGCAGCTGTGCAGATTCCTCCAGCAGAGTAGGAAATGCTCTCCTGTGTCACTGAAGGCTGCAGGTGCAGTTCCTGTATAAACCTGGCCTAATACCATTGATTTTTGTTTATTTTCCCTGCCCAGGCTGGTGCCAACGACTCGGTTCTACCCCCTGCGCATGCACTGCATCCGTGCCCTCACCCTGCTGGCCGAGAGCACCAGGACCTTCATCCCAGTGCTGCCCTTCATCCTCGAGGTTGGTTGGTCCCTTCTGGCACCTTCTCCCTGATGAACACCCTCCCTCCACCACCAGCAGCTCCCCAGAGTTCCCACTTTGCTCACTCCCCTAAAATCCCTGGCAAACGGCACCAGACTGGGTGAGAAAACTGGATTCAGCTTTTACTGGGCTGTGAGTTGTACCTGAGCCCAGCTGGGTGTGCCAGAGAGATTCAGAGCTTCAGCCTGTTTCAGCAATTCCCCAAGCTCCATCCTGCTGCTGTGGTCATCTCTTGGTGAAAGCAGAGTTGTTCCTGACTGCAGACAACGGGAAATGGACGAGGAAAAAAAAGCCTTCAAGAATTAAAAAAAAAAATATTTAGGAAGATATCTGTGAGGAATTGAGCTTGGCATGAGGAGGGACACGCTGCTGTGATAAGTGCCTGACTCAGCCAGGCTCACTCCTGACTGAGTTCTGTTGAAGCAAAGGCTTTTGTGGTTTGGGGTTGCTCTAAAGGTCCCTTGCAGACCACATCCTCAGCCTGTGGAACGTTCATGAACCTCCTGCTCCCTGGCCTGCGTGGCTTTGCCATTCCCCTGCTTCCTTCCTCCTGCTGCTGCGTGTTTGGAATCCTGCCAGGCAGATTTTGGGACAGAGGCATCTCCCCTCTGGGGTCGTGGTGCTCAGGGTGGGGGGAGAGAATTTCTTTTGCTTTTTAGAGCTGTCAGAAAGAAAATTCAGAGCCTTCCCCCCTGTTTGCATTCTGGCCCTGGCACCTTGTCCCTAATCTGAGTGTCAGGCCCCAGCCAGGTGTTGTCACTTCTGCCCCCGATTGTCTTCAGGTGTTCCCATTGTTCTCCCCATTGTCCTTGGGTGTTCCCATTGTTCTCCCCATTGTCCTTGGGTGTTCCCATTGTTCTCCCTGATTGTTCTCAGGTGTTCCCACCCTGCAACCTGATCTCCCTCCATTGTTCCCATTGTGCTCCCTCATTGTCCTCAGGTGTTCCCTATTGTCCTCAGGTGTTCCCATTGTGCTCCCCATTGCTGTTGCTGTTCCCACACAGAACCCTGAGCTCCCTCAAGTGTTCCCACCCTCAGCCTGAAGGATCTGAGCAGGGTGTTGGTACCGATTTGGGGCTTGAAGGTGAAATGGAGGGTCCCAGCTCAGGGTGTGCTGCATTTGACAGGAAAGGGGAAAAACTGCTCTGTTCCAGCTGGATCCGAGGGCAGTGAAGGAACAACTGTAGAATTTGTGACCCTGTTCCATGCAGGTTTTGGAGAGGGCTCTGCAGGGCCTGGAGTGTGGGTTCTGTGGAGCTGCTGATGGAAGGAGTGACTGTAACTCTGCATTTCCCCTCTGCACCGAGCAAACCCAGCCCCGTGGCTGCTGCTGGTTCAGGAGGCACAGATTGGGTGTCTGTGCATTCCCAGAGGCACAGGAATTCCCCAGATGCCATGGGAAGGCAGAGCTGGCTGCCTGATGCATCCTGCCAGGGGCTGCTGCCCACCAGCATCCAGCCCTGCCTCCTCTGTGGCTCTGCTTCCCAGCGTGGAGCCAGAGCAGCAGCTCCTCCTTGGACGGGAAGAGGTGGCTTGGGAGAGAGAGGAGAGCAGGCAGGGTTTATTTTTGTCTGGAGGAGTCTGTGAGATCCCAGCCTTGCTTTCCAGCCTTTCCAGCCTGCAGTTGCTGTGCCAGGCACCAGCAGGGCTGTCGGTGGCTGTGGGTGACCACGGTGGGAAGCTCTCCCCAGCTGAACCCTGGCTGCCCCAGCAGAGCAGGGCATGCTGAGGGAGGCTTCACTGTCACACTTAAAATCCTGTTCTGGATGTGCAGCTGCTTTGGGGAATGTCACCAGGGGCTTGGAAGAGGCAAGATGGGAGCGGGCAGGGGATTGTGTTGGAGGGAGCTGGTTGGTGTGAGGATTGGGGAGCTGGTCAGGCTGGATGTGGCCTTACATTTAAACACCAGGCTGTTTGAAACAGGTCCTGTGTTTCCTGTGAGGTGTGGACTCTGTGTCTGCCTTGCACAGAGAGGCAGAATGGGAACTTCAGGCAAAACCACCAAGCTTTTCCTCATTCTCCTCCTTCCTGCTGTGCTGCAGCTCTGAAACTGCAGGTGATGTGAAGCTGGGAGCTGTAGCACTAGGGGGGAAAAAACCCACACAGAAACAAAAAATCCAAGGAATTCCTCAACACTGTGATGTGGGGAGGCTGGAACAGGTCGCCTGGATAGATGATGGAGGGTCAGTCCTCAGAGATGCTCAGAATATTCCAGTGGGCAGGGTGAGGTACCTGTGGAGGTGACTTGCAGGGATCCCTTCCAAGCCCAGCTCCTGCAGGAAGTTGGGCAGCTCGGCTGAACTGGGCAATAAAATTGGACTTTGTTGGAGCAGTTTAATGAGATTTCCTCAGCCCTGCCCTCGGTGAGGAGGGGAGGGAGTGACAGAGCTGGGGGAAGCTGCAGGCTGGCCCAGCACTGAGCCTGGCCCTGCTGGGAGCAGCCGTGGGGCTGCCAGCTCGGGATCAAAGCAGATGCCAGGGGCTTTTCCCAGAGCCTGAGGGCAGGAAAAGGGGGAGTGGATGGGGAGATGCAGTGGGAGTGCTGTGGTGCAGAGCTGCTTTGCTCTCTGGCAGCAGGAGCTGCGGCTCCCAGCTCCCTTCCCGCTCCCCACGTGGAAATTGGGAGCTTGGGAGTGCCAAAAATGCCTCTCCTTCCTGCCTGCACGGCCCAGTCCTTCCCTCTGTCTGCCAGTGGTTATCCCCTCAGCCACACTGTTGGCTCCTGGCGTCCTGTGGCCCTCTGCTCCCTCATTATCCCCCTCCCACCCTGGCCCAGGATTCCTAGACGTCGGTCATGCTCTGCCTCAGCCTGGCCGGCAGCCCTTAGATGGGAACCACACTTCCTGCCCTTCCCGAGGGCCCTGCCCAGCTCCCTGCCACCTCCTGGGCCACTTCCAAAGCCTCTGGCTGCGCTTCCCCGCCTGCCTGGAGGCGTGGGAGGATCGCAGGGAGCCCCCGACGCCTTTAATGTGTCTGACCTGGGGGATCAATAGCTCTGTTTGGGCCAAAGAAATAACTGTGCATAACGAGGTTTATGGCATCGATTCCCCAGGCAAGGGCTCTTTGTTTGCACAAGCCCCCGCGCTTGTCCCTCCGTTCCAAATAACCTGGATTGACAAATAAAATGTCAGAAATCGATAGCAGTCTCGGTGCTGCTGCGGCCTGGGGGCACTGCTGTGACCTGAGCAGCCTCCCCCTCCTGCTCCCCTCGGCCTGGAGCAGCCCCAGCGCTGCATCCCCACCTTGCTGGGCTGCTGGGGGCTGCTGATGGATGTGCTGCTGCTGCACGGAGGGAAGAGAAATCATTTCCTGCTCAGGAGGGCGATTTCAAGGCGTCTGGGCACAGGCAGAGAGGAGCTGGGGCTGCTCTCGAGGTGCTCCAGGGTGTGGGGTGGGCAGGACACGCTCCTCATCCTGCTGTGGGGTATCAGATGTGCAAATGTTCCCGACTGGTGGCTCGTGTTTTGTTTAAATGAGCTCCTGTTGCCACTGAAGCCTCCCTGGATGGCCACGCTGTGGTGGGGAGCTCTGGGAATCTGCCTCACCTCTGGTGCTTCGGCCAGCCCTCCCTGGGACAGTGATTTCAGTGACAGTGAATTTGATGTAGGCATCTTTAGTCTTGATTTGGAACTCTTCTCACCTTCAGGGAGAGCTCCAAACCCCACCCCAGCTTTGAGGTGCAGCCTCAGACCGTGAGAAGGGTGAGGCTGAGGAACAAACCTCAGTTTCTCGTGCTCTTGCTTGGCTTGGTTTCCTCTTCACACCTCAGCACCTTTCACACCCAGCTCTCCACAGCCTCAGGTGTGGTTGGTGTTTGTTCCTTCTGTGTCCCTGGCTGGGATTTTTGGGAAAGCTGTGATCAGGAATTGGGGTTTCTGGATTGTCTTCTTGGCTCTGCCACCACGGTGTGCTCTTAGCTGAGTCGTGTGGCAGTTGCTTTGTGCTGTGGTCACCTTTACACTCATTTTTCTCCTCCAGGTTTTCCAACAAGTGGATTTCAACAAAAAGCCAGGCCGGATGAGTTCCAAGCCCATCAACTTCGCCGTGATCCTGAAGCTCTCCAATGCCAACCTGCAGGAAAAGGCCTTCAGAGTGAGTGGGGCCTCGGCCTCCAGCAGTGCCTGGGTTCCCTGTGCCCAGCAGGGCACAAGGAATGTGCTCCACGTCCTGTCCCCAGAGGCTGGAGATGCCTTTCCCAGCCTGGGAGATCTGTGGGGTTTCATTGCTGTGGGAAATGTGCAGGGTTCAGGTCATATCCAGTCGCTTGATTTGTGTTTTTCCTGCTCAGGATGGACTCATTGACCAGCTCTATGACCTGATACTGGAGTATCTCCATGGCCAAGCCCACAGCATTGGCTTCCCAGAGCTGGTTCTCCCCACTGTCATCCAGGTAAGGGGCAGGCACTTCTGGTGGTGCCATGAGCGTGCACAGAGTGGGATAAAGTCATTTCAGCTAGCAGTGAGCTCAGGGTGGCCTCAAAATGAGGGCAGAGCCATTTACCTTTTCTTCATTTTAATTTTTATTTGTGTTTTGGGGAGTTGCTGGGGAGGAACAGAGGCATGGCATCTATCAGGAGGCTGGAGTTAGGGGAGAGTGGCTCTGGAGTTTGCCAGTCTGCTGGGAGCCAGAGTGGAGTAGAGGCTGCAGAACTGCTCGGGGATGGGGTTGGGATGGTGAGCTCAGGTGAGATTTTGGCTGTTTGGAGCTGTCCCAATTGCTGTGGGGTCTCGGAGCAGAACCTTTGCTCTGAGCCCGGATTTTCCTTGTCCTTGGCCTCCCGAGGTGCTCTCCACAAGATGGCAATCTTCCCTCCCAGTCCTGCTTCCCCAGTGCTCCCTTTCCCCAGTGCTCCCTTCCCCAGCGTTCCCTTTCCCAATCTTCCCTTCCCCAGTGCTCCTATTCCCAGTTTTCCCTTCCCCAGCCTTCCCTCCCTTCTCAGGCTCCCTCTCCCCAGGTCCCTGCCCACCAGCCATTGCAGTTCCTGTGTCCATCCTTCCTCCCTGGCCGTGCCCATTCCCTGGTGAGCCTGGGCAGTGCCCAGCACCCTCCGGGGGAAGAACCTTTCCTGATCTCCTCCCTGGCCCAGCTCCAGCCGTTCCCTGGGTCTGTCCTGGTGGCAGGAGCAGAGGCTGGAGCTGCCCCTCGGGAGGAGCTGCAGACAGCTCTGCTCGGTGTGAAGGTGCTGGAATGTGTCCCCTCATTCCCAGCCCTCCGTGTTTAACTCAGGAGTGGCTGCTGTCACATCCTCCGTGGGGACACGAAGCTCTGCCTGCCCTGCTCTGTGCCACGAGCCCCTGCACACCTCGGGATGCCTCTGGCTGTGCCCCACAGGCTGTTTGGGGAGCAGAGCTCCGTGTCCCTGCCGGGGCTGGCATCTGCCGGGGCTGGCATCTGCCGGGGCTGGCATCTGCTGGACACACGGCTCTTGGCTGTGCCCCCAGCCTGGCACAGGGGCTGCCTTGGCTAATGGGAGCTGACAGCCCCCGTGTGAGCAGCCAGAGCAGCTCCTGGTGCTGTGCCTGTCCCTGCTCCCCGCTCCTGGCAGCGCCAAGGCCCCGAGCTCTCAGCCAGCAGCTGTCGGAGCTGTCGCAGCCCATGCTTGGCTGGAATGAGGAGCGGCTGGCGGCCCCGTGGCTTCCAAACACAGCCTGGGAGCAGCCTGGAATTCTGCAGAGGATTGATGCTCTCGGATTCCTGCTTGGCTGCCACTGCCCGCAGCCTCGTGGCGTCTGCTGGGCTGGGGGCTGGCGTTGGCTTCCCAAAACCTCCGAGCCCTTCGGGAAGGCGTGTGGGGAGAGGCTTTTCTCCTGGAGCGCTTCCAGCTGACTGTAGAGATCCGTCTGTGCCGATCCTCCCTCCCTGGTGAGCTCACGCCTCTCCCAGCGCCGTGTCAGGGCTGTTCCAGCTGGCAGGGGCCGTGTCCCTCCTCCTGCTGCTGCTCTGACCAGTGGCTCTGGGGGAAGCTGGGCCGAGCTTTCCAGACCCGGCTTCCCGAGCTCCCCGCCTGGAAGGCAGGAAGCAGCCGGCAGATGGGGAGGGAGGCACTTCAAAGCTGCTGCTCCTGCCCCGGGGCTGACCCCGTGCTGGTCACTGCAGCAGGGGCTGCGAGGGAAGAGCCTTTTCCCTCCCCCAGACCCTGGCAGGCAGCACAGAGCAGGGGTGGGAGGCTGGAGGGGAAAAGCTGCTGCTGGCCAGGAGAGGCAGGAGGTGGCAGGAGCCAGGCTTGGCTTGCAGGGAGAGAGAAGGGGCAGGAGGTGCTGCCCTGCCCTGCCCTGCCCTGCCCTGCCCTGCCCTGCCCTGCCCTGCCCTGCCCTGCCTTGCCCTGCCCTGCCAGCCCCACTCCTGCTGCTGCCACCTCTGCCCCCGGGACATTCCCTCTGCCTTTTGGGTTCCCTGCAGCATTTCCTGTCAGAGGAGCTGGGGTTTTGCTCCGTGGGCTCTGTTGGGAGGAACCTTTGGTGCTGCCATGGGACAGAATCACCCCCAGTAATGACAGGGCTGGGATGTGAGGCCTTGATGCCACATCCCCACACACCTTGGGGTTTCATTCTGCAGAGATAGGATTGTTCCATTTGGCAGGGTGGGAAAAGGCACACACACAGCCTTTTTTTTTCTTTTCCTCTCTGTCCTTTATCTTCTTTTACCTCCCTGGTTGTGTCCCTGCCTCTGCACACAGGGCTGAGATCTCATTAGGTTTCATTAATATCTGGCAGATAGAGGTGGGACCGTGAGGGATTGCCAGGGGTGGGAGAGAGGAGGGGGAGAGCAGGAATGGAGCAGGGGCTGCGTGAGGGAGCACAGAGCTCCAAACTGCACTGATGGAGCCCGAGATTTTGCAGGATTTCTGGTGACACTTCTGCGAGGGAAGAAAAATGATAATGCGTGTGGCAGCGGATGGAATGGATCTGGGGCTGCAGCTGGGGGGATCAAGTGAGATAAATCGGATGACAAATGCGTGTCTCAGTGGAGATAAATATGCAGCACCTATAAAAAATAAATATTTTAGGGAGGGGGGTGAGGGTGGGACAGGCTTGAGCGGCAGGAGAAGTCGTGCTGAAGGTTTCTTTGTGCTTTGGGGGAAGCAGGGAAGCTCTGTGTCCCAATTCCCATTTTTCTGAGCTGGTGCTGTGGTGGCAGCAGGAGGGAAGGGGACAAGGGAAGCCCCTGCTGCCCCTGAATGGGGAGATCCAGCAGCAAACACCCCTCAGGGAGCAGTGTCCTGGCAGGGAGGGGCTGGCTGGCACTTTCACCTCCCTCCCTGGCATTCCAGATCCAGCTGGGCAGGAGGGAAACATCTCCTTCCTTCCCCCAGCTCTGTGTTCTGAGGCAGAACCTTGGAAGCCATGGGTGGGGAAGGCAGTAATGGATTTGCTGCCTGGAAATCCTTTATCTCCCTCCCGATAGCATCTGCAGGTCCCGGCTGAGGGGAGGATTCCATCGTGGTTAACCATCCTCTCCTGCCTTATTGGGTCTCTTTTCTCTAAATCAAATGTCTGTGCAGTGTTTGTGTGCGTGTGTGTGTTTATTTATGGCTCCAGCAAAGAGCTTGGCCTGCAGGATTTAGACAGCAACTCCTGGAGCTGGGGAGAACTGTTAGCAGGCAGTGGAGCCCGCTGGAATTCAAGCCATGAATCAGCCTGGACACCCCCATCCTTCTTTGTGTCACCAAGAGCATCCACTGCTGCCTCAGCCCTTGGTTTGGAGGTGTTGCAGCAGAGGGGTGGTGCTGGACAGCTTCATTTGGTCACTTTTGGTGTGGGTTGGAGCCCTGGAAAGGCCGGGGGTGCCAGCTGGGGTTGGGTTGGAGCCCTGGAAAGGTCGGGGGTGCCAGCTGGGGTTGGGTTGGAGCCCCGGAAAGGTCAGGGGTGCCAGGTGGGGTTGGGTTGGAGCCCTGGAAAGCTCGGGGGTGCCAGCTGGGGTTGGGTTGGTGCCCCACAAAGGCTGGGGGTGCCAGCTGGGGTTGGGTTGGAGCCCTGGAAATGCCAGGGGTGCCAGCTGGGGTTGGGTTGGAGCCCTGGAAATGCCAGGGATGCCAGCTGGGGTTGGGTTGGAGCCCTGGAAATGCGAGGGGTGCCAGCTGGGGTTGGGTTGGTGCAGCCAGACCTGGAGCAAACCTCACCCCACTGGCTCCATCCTGAGCCTGCAGCAGCACCAGGGTTTCCCAGTGAGCCAGAGCCCCTCATTCCCAGGGCACAGACACTTCCAGCCCGGTTTGAGGTCTCTCCTCAATGCCTGCCCTCAGTCCCAGCCCCTCTGTGGGGTGTTCCCATCCCAGTGTCAGCTGAGGTTCCACAGCCTTAACCCATTTCATTCCAGTCCTTCCCTGGGGTTCTGGCCCTGGAGCATCCACATGTACCCAGTTATTCCTGGTCTCCATGCGGGTCCCCAATCCTCCTTTTTCTCTGGCTGAGCAGGAGCCAGAGCAGCTGTGAGTGCATGGGCAGCTGAGGCTGCAGGAGCTCAGAGCTTTTCCTCCACTGATCCATCTTTTCCAGAACAAAGCAGGGTTAAAGGGCAGGTCTGGAGCAAACTGCAGCTCTTTGCATCCTGCCAGCCCAGGCCTGACTGTGGATGCTAAATCCCAAGGGAGTTTGGGGTGGGTTGAAGGGCACAGGCAGTGCTGTGGTCTCTTAGGATGATAAATCCCAAGGGCGTTTGGGGTGGGTTGAAGGGCACAGGGAGTGCTGTGGTCTCTGAGGGCGGGAGATGCTTTCTCACCGATGAGATGTTTGTGGAAACCACCACACTGCTTTCATTCTTCCTCTCCTTTTCCTCCCCCCAGCTGAAATCCTTCCTGAAGGAGTGCAAGGTTGCCAACTACTGCAGGCCCATGCGGCAGCTGCTGGAGAAGGTGCAGGAGAACTCAGCCCACATCTGCAGCCGGCGGCAGCGAGCAGCTTTTGGTGTGGCCAGCAGCGAGGCCGTGGTGAGCCTGCAGCTCCTCTGGGCTGCTGGGCACACGGGAGGCTCTGGGGGCTGGGCTGGGCTGGCAGGGAGCAGGAGGAGCTGATGAAAGGAAAGGAAAGGGGATGTGAGGTGGGGCAGATGTTCCCAAACAGCCGAGCTGGGGCCGCAGGGCTCTGGAAAGCAGCCCCTGAATTGTATCCTGCTCTCGTTTGTGAGGCACACACAGGCATGGAAGGGCCTTGCCCCTTCTGGGAGTTCTTTCATCATCCCATTCCTGGTGGTGCCCCTCTGTGCCTGAGGTGGTTTAGGGGATTCTGCCCCCTGTCTGTGTCCTCTCTGAGAGGGATCCAGCCCTTCCCCACCTGCTGAAAATCTGCTTGCAGGGGAATGGATGGGTCAGAGCAGCCTCTGTGGTCACAGTGCCTTGGGCACCACAGGATTGCAGTTCCCAACTCTCCACTCGAGCTTTTGGCTCCCTCTGTTTTCCCTGCAGTGCCCAGGCCTGAGGAGAGTTTTCAGTCCCTCCTCTCCTGACTCAGCAGCTGCTTAAATTTACCGAGTCCTTCTTCAGTGTGGCTGCCAATTTCTGCCCAGGAGCTGGGAAAATGGGGTTTGGGAGAAAGGATTTTCACCTTGTGCCCTTGACGCCTCGTGTTTATTGGAAAAACGCTTGGAAAACCTTTAAATGTGTGTCCCCCTCTCTCCCCAGGAGCAGTGGGAGAAGCAGGTGAAGGAGGAGGGGACGCCCCTGACCAAATACTACACTCAGTGGAAGAAGCTGAGGGAGAAGGAGATCCAGCTGGAAATCAGTGGCAAGGAAAGAGTGAGTACCAAATCCTGAATTTCCAGGCATTCTGAGACCAGAGCCACGTGCCAGGGACACCCAGGATGGTGTTGGGACTTTCTGTGGGGACACAAATTCCCAGGCTGTCGTTTCCCACATCTCCTGCCCCGGGAAATGCTCCCTGAACGCTCCAGGAGCTGCACCAGGAGTCTGAGGGAAAAGTGCCCGGTGCTAACTCAGTGAGGGGAGCTGGGCACAGGAACAGATCTGCCCTGGGGTCTGCCCTGGGGTCTGCCCTGGGGTCTGCCCTGGGGTCTGCCCTGGGGTCTGCACTGGGGCAGGGCAGCAGCTGAGCAGCCCAGGGGCAGGGCTGGCTCCCAACTGGGCCCAGAGCGTGGCACAGGCCTGGAGATCACCCAGAGCTCAGGGAGGGGCTGGCACTGCCCAGGGCAGCCAGGGAATGGGAATGGGAATGGGGCTGAGGGGCAGCACAGAGCGGGGCTGAGCTCCTGCCCCAAACTGGCCCTGCTGGTGTGGGGCAGTGCCCTGTGCTGGTGTGGGGCAGTGCCCTGCTGCTGGAGCAGCTCTCAGAGAGGGGCAGGGTTGGGGTTTGCTCTGGAGACAGATTGGGGGTTTGCTCTTAGTACAGAGAGGCAGATTTGGGGTTTGTTCTGGAGACAGATTTGGGGTTTCCTCTGGAGACAGATTTGGGGTTTGCTCTGGAGAAAGGCAGATTTAGGGTTTGCTCTCAGTACAGCGAGGCAGGTTTGGGGTTTGCTCTCAGTACAGAGAGGCAGATTTGGGATTTGCTCTCCAAGAGGCTGCCTGGCAGCTCTGCTGGTGAATGGGGCTGTTGTGTGGCTCTGTGGGGACTGGTGGCTTAATGATGCAGCTTTGTGAGCCCCAGCAGGAGAGGGAACACCATGAGGCCCATTAGGGCTGGGAAAATCCATGTCCCATTAGCAGCCGTTGGGGGGAAAAAAGGTAATAACAGGGAAAAAAAAAAAAACCCAGCCTGGCTGGGAGCTGCTGGGAGCTGCTGCTTGCCTTGTGTAACAGCTCTGACCCTTCCTGCCCGTTCCATTTGCTTTTCCCAATGGTTTTTAATGGGATCTGGACTAATCAGCTCGGGGAGACTCTGGAGATGGGAAGCCTCTAGCTGGGGATTAAAAGGCTGGCCCCCAAATTAGCTAATTAGTGCTTGTGTGTGATGAACACGGGGCCTGTGGGCTGTGTCAGTACCAGGCTCACTCCTTTGCTTTGGGGTCACTCCACGGCGAGTTTGGGGTTTGTTTTGAGGTGCCTGAGGGTCCTGTGGGGTCTCGGAAGGGTGGGGATGGCACAGCTCAGCACCAGCTCCTGTTTGCTGTGCTCGGGTTGTGCCAATTCCCAAAACTGCCTTTGGAAATGGGGGTTTGTCCTGGGCACTGTGGAAATGTGGAATCCCTGCTGCCAGGGCAGGAGCCTGTCCTGTCCCCCAGAAATGGTGGGAATTACAGAAAATGCTTTCACCCCGTGGTGGGGCTGGAGCAGAACCAGGCTGTGGCTGCCCCATCCCTGGAAAAGCTCAAGGCCAGGCTGGCTGAGGCTCTGAGCAATGGAAGTGTGGAGATTTAGGGTCCTTGCTACCCAAACCGTTCTGGGATCCCATAACCCAGCCTGGCATGGGGTCAGCTGAGGGCAGCAGCCTGGCAGTGCCTCTGCCCACTGCCCCAGCCACATTTTGCTTCCCAAATCTCTTCCCTGTGGCATCTCTGGGCTGGTTTTTACAGCCAGCCCTGTGCTGCTCCCTTCCCTGCAGGGCTGGGAGGAGCAGAGGCCTCTCAGTGTGGCAGGAGGAGCAGGGGGAGGATGAGGATTTCAAAGGAGCCCCTGCAAATGGTGCTGGGTGATTTGTTCCCCTCTGCCCTTCCCTGCGCGGCGCTGCCGGTGATTGCTGGGAAGTGCTCAGCTCCAGGATCAATAATGGCCCAGCTGGGGACCATAACCCTGCAATGGGCCAGGAGAAATTGCTGGAATTGGCTGCAGGAGCAAATGCACAGCTCTGGCTCCCTGCTCCTCATCCCCATCCCATCGTCATCCCTATCCTGCATCCATCCCCCTCCCATCCCCATCCCCGTCCCCATCTCATCCTCATCCCTGTCCTGCATCCATCCCCATCCCCATCCTATCCCCATCCCCATCCCGCATCCCCTGGGAGCTGCTTCTGCACACAGCCTGCTGCTGGCTGCTGCTCCGTGGGGAGTGGCTGTGCTCAGACAGGCAGGAGGGTGGCTGTGCTCAGACAGGAGAGCAGGGGGGCGTTCAGGGCAGCCTGGGGGGGGCCAGGGACACAGATGAGTTCGGAGCTGCGGGGGCTGAGCGGTTCCAAGGCAGCCCTAATGTGTGCTAATGCCCGAGTGCTTCCCAGGAGGGGTGTGCAGCCAGGCAGGGCAGGGCAGCTGATGCTCAGAGAGCGCTGGGGATTTCATTTGCATTCTGATTATCTTTGCCCTGCTGGCCTGAGCCCTTGCAAGTAAATCCTCGCCCTAATCCCCCTCCGGAGAGGTGTAAAGAGCACTGAGGTGGTGTCAATTGAGAGGACTTAATGGCATTGATATTGGCTGCCTGCTCCGGGGGCTCCTGGCCCATTGATCTCCATCAGGGCAGGGATGCAGACGGACCTTGAGCATCCTCAGCACCTGAAATCTGCACCCAAAACCAGCGAGGGGCTCGGGGAGCTGCTGCTGTAGACATGGCTGTCACTGCACAGCTCCCACAGCCCCTCAGTGATATCCTGCACCCCTCTCCCTGCCGAGGTGCCAGCAGTGCAAGTTCCATTAGCAGAAGTGGTTTATTAGGGGGAGATCAATGGAGCAGCAGAGCTCTCTGTGCCTCAGCCACCCCCGTGACCCCTCACAAACCTGTGGCTGCCCCGGCTGGCAGCAGACAGACCCAGCTGCTCTGGGCAGAGCCAAGTTCCTGCCTTTAAACACAGCCTTTGACATTGGAAAGTACAAATGAGGGCTGTTCTTACTGCTGGGTTTGTTTTCTTTCCAGCTCGAAGACTTGAACTTCCCAGAAATCAAGCGCAGGAAGCAGGATGAGAGAAAGGAGGAGGATAAGAAGGAATTCAAGGATCTCTTCGAGCTGGACAGTGACTCTGAGGAGGAGAATGGAGGCTTCTCTGTGAAAGGTGCAGGCCTGGGGCTGGGCTTGCCTTCTCCTTGTCCACAATTCCATTTTCTTGTCCACAATTCCATTCTCTTGTCCACAGTTCCATGTGGTGGGGGTCAGTCTGGCCCTGCCCCAAGGGGGTTTCACGCTGGCCATGTTGGGTTCAAAAGAGGCACTGACAAGGAGGGAGGGCACAGGATGAAGTGGCACTGAAGGTGTTTGGGAGGCTTTTGTCCCTCTCTCCCTCTCCTGCTTTGTCAGTCCAGCTCTTTTTAAAGCCTCAGACCTGTGTTTCTTTCCCTGGGCAGGACCCAGGCTCTCTCCTCCCCTTGGCACCTTCCTTTTGTCACCCACAGGGTCTGAGCCTGAAGCCCAGGGGCTGAACCTGTGTGGGTTCTGTGCATGGCAGGGGCTGTCACCAGCTCGGGGATCTTTGAGCTCATCCTTGCTGCACTTCTGATTTATCCTGGCTGACGTTCCAGGTGTTCCCAACAAGCCAGGAAAACCTGGGAGAGCAGGGGGTGATGCCGCCTGGGCTGTGACCACGAGAGGGCCACAGCAAATTGTGGAACCTGCCCGGGAAGTTCACAGGGTTTGGGGACAAGCCTGGGTGTTCCTTCTGTGATTTGGGGTGTTTGGGATGTCCCAGGTGTGGCTGCAAGGGGAGAGGAAGGGGAAGGGAGTCTGCAGTCACTTTTTGGTGCTGGGGATCCAGGGGAGGTTCCTGCTCCTGGTGCTGGGAGCTGCCTGCCCATCCCAGCAGGATCACACCCAGCACCCTCCCAGGGCAGCAGGGAAGGTGGGGATGCAGAGAATTCCATCCCATCAGGATGAGCTTTTCCCTGGAATGGGAAATATTTGTCAGGCAGGAAAGAATCCCTGGCTGGGGACTCCCCAAGGGCTGAAGAGGGGAGGGAATCCAGGTTGGGAATCTCTGAGCAGGGAAAACCCAGGAGCTGGGGAGGTACCTGCACTCCTGTGTGTTCCAGCTGGATCTGGGGCAGGAAGGGAAGGTTGGGAATTGGGAATGGCTCAGGAAGAGGCGCTGGGCTTTGAGACAAATGAGGAGAAATCTCCCCTTCAGTGGGTCTGGCACTGCTGAGCTGTGTGCCCTCAGCCTGTGCTGCTGTTCATGTTCCACTCACACTGAAAACCCCTCCAGGGAAAGGCAGAGCCGAGCAGGCCTCAGATGAGAGCTCCGAAGCCAGCAGCAAGGAGTTTGGGGAGGAGGACGATGACGAAGAGGGAAATTACGAAGTCGAGGAGGACGAGGAAGAACTGGAAGAGGACAGCGAGTCAGAGGGTGAGCAGGGAAGGGGATTCCTGACAGCTCCTTTGGGCTGGGGGTGGCAGAGGGGGCTTCACCCACCCTGGAGGTGAGACCTGGCGGCTCTGAGGTGCAGAGAGCAAAGGGTTAAGGTGTTCTCAAGCTCTCCCAGCCCCTTTCATCTCTCCTCAGGGGCCGCCTGCAGCGAGGCTCAGACTCCTCCAGCCCAGTGGGGCTCAGGAGCTGTGCCTGGGGCACACGGGCCTGGCTGGAGGCTCCCTGCAGGTGCCACTCAGGGGGTGCCCTCAGCTTTCATCTGCGCCCTGCAGGGGCACGGGGGGCACAGGGGGCACGGGGTAACCCTTTCCTTGCTGCTGGCAGGGCAGGGCTGGCAGGAGAGCAGCCCTGGCCCCGTGTTCACTGCAGTTTCTGCACTGGGGAAGGCGTGCCCAGAGCCTGCTCCAGGCACTGCCCAGCTCCTGCCCCCTGAGCTCCCTCCGAGCTCCAGCCTCAGCTCGGGCAGTCTGGGCTCCCCCAGGCTCTCCGGGACCATTAATGAGCGGCTGGCATTAATTAGTAACGAGCTGCAGGGTTCCTGACACCTCTCCTTTCCCGCAGAGGAGGGCCCGGAAGCAGCCCGGGATTCCCGGGACAGGAGGAGCTGCCCCCGGGGGCTGTCCCGCTCCGACCTGGAGCAGCTGGCACAGGGTGGGGACGACGTCGTGCAGGACCTGGAGTTCTCTGACGAGGACTGAGCCCCCCTGGAGCTGCTGTTGGGGCCGGGCACAGAGGTGGGAGCAGCCCCGGTGCCCCCCGGGACCCCCTCGGTGCCACAGCTTGGACTTCTCAACTCCACTTGGACTTTTCCAGCTTCTTCCACCAGTTCTGTTTTTGCTACCAATAAAACTGTGGCCAGGTCAAGGCCGGTAAAAGCTGCTCAGCAGAGGGGGGGAAAAAAAGCCCTCATGAAAATCTGCTGCTTTCAGTAGCACCAGGTTCACTTCAGCTCCTGCTGAGCAAGGCAAGGACGAGGCTCTTGCCCTCCAACCACCCCATCAGCCCACATTTAGCTCTGGGGCCCTCACCAAACCCTCCCTGGTGCCCAGCAGGCCTTAAGGAGTGCACAGAGTTTCAGAGCTTTGGAGCTTCTGTGGAAGCCTTGATCAGTTCAAGCTGGCCCTAAGTATGCTGCAAAAGGAAACTTTAAATTAAAGTTTCTTGGGGTGGGGAGGTTGCGCAGGCATGAAGGAGTGAGGAGAAGCAAAACAAGGGAAGCACTGCCCTGGTGAGAAGAAGTGCAAAGAAAAGATTTTCACTTTGTAAAAGACTTTCACTTACCTGTTTTTCCCAAAGAGAAAGGAATTCCCTTTTTCTCCTGGCTCTAACTTAGCTGGGCAAGCTGCTGGCTGCCTTCTGCCAGCTGGGAGCCAGCCCTGGGATGGGTTTCCAGGCAGGAATGTGGCAGCTCTGCTGGGCTGGGTGTGCACCCAGGGAAAAGGAAGGACAGAGACTGCTTGGGTAAAGCCAGGTACCTTTTGTAAATTAAGTGTTTTTCTTTTTTATTTAAATTGATTGCTGGAAAGCATTTTTATCGTGATGTGATGGATAATGAATTTTTTTTTCCTTTTTTTACAATATAAAGAAGCTAAAGTACCACCAAAGCTATTCTGTAAGAAAAACGGCAGCACGTGCAACGTTTAAACAAAAAACAAACCCAAAAAAAAAAAGGGATGGGGAGAGAGAGAGAGAGAGAAAAGTACCACATGTGATTGTTGTTCACAACTGTACAAGTCACAGGAGGTCACCCCCAGGAGTTCCCAGCTCATTCACAGTAGTAAAAACTCTGCCCATTGTTTTCAGCCTGGCCCCCCCAGTCCTCCCCTGCTCCCGGGGCTCTGGGCAGGCCCAGGGCTCTGTCTTGTGTCCACAGCACCCAGAATGTGCAACTCCATCACCTCTGGAACAAGGCTTGAACATCAAAGCAGCCCGGGCCAAGCCCCCCCTGGCTGCAGGAGTGAGTCTGGGGGCAGCGAGGAGCGGGGCAGGGAGGCTGGGACCCCTCCTGCCCCGAGCTTCCCTTCTGCTGCTGCTGCTGCTGCTCCTGGAACCGAACATCCCCCGGGAAAAGCCCCTGGGCAGGGCTGGAGCACGGGCACAGTCCCTGCTGCTGGGTGCTGCCAGCCCCCCGTGCCAGGGCAGGGTGGTTCTGTACCATCCGCACGAAGTAAACATGGACGGGAACTTGCCGCTTTTTTTTTTTTTTTTTTTTTTTTTTTTTTTTTTTTTTTTTTTTTTTTTTTTTCTTG
>VWZQ01003239.1:66985-94302 GCA_013397015.1 Myiagra hebetior
GATGTCCACCAAACTCATCCCAAGTGAGTCCAGGGCTCGGGGACATCTCCCAGCCTCATCCCAAGTGAGTCCAGGGTTCAGGGACATCTCCCAGCCTCATCCCAAGTGAGTCCAGGGCTCGGGGACGTCTCCCAGCCTCATCCCCCGAGGAAGCAGAGCCCTACCTCCGTGGCTGGGCACTGCCATGCTGTTGGCCAGCTGGTAGAGCCGCTGCTGCTGCTGCTCCTCGAAGGTGCCGTGCTCGTTCAGGGCTGACATCATGCGCCTGTAGTGCTCCTCCGGGGTCATCTGCGTCACCGCCTCCTCCAGCAGGGGCGTGTGAGAGTTTTCTGGGGAGCACAAAGAGTTGGGTTTTTTTTTTCTTCAGAGAGAAATACAGTGGAAAATCAACGTAAGTACAGAGAGTGCAAAAACAGAGGGGTAAATGGACATTAGCACCAGTTCTCACAGCTCTCTGTTGTCCCCACTGGGCCTGATGGACCAAGCTGCCGCATCAGCTGTCCTTGTGCTCGAGATGTGCCATCAGATGTGGTCAAGACCACCTGCAACCTACTAAATCTCCAAATTTACCTACAGGAAAAGTCTACAGCACACAAAAAACCTCACCAACCTTTTTTTCCCTTTCCCCTAAAGCACCAACCACTGCATTGCAACAGCACAAAATCACCTGCAAGCTCTGTGCCCTCAAAGGGGACAGGGAGGATGGAAGAGTTCACCGAGTTCTCGGCCCTTCATCTTTGGGGATGCTAGTTCTTTGTTCAGCTCATACCTGACCAGACAGGCACCTCTTTCCCCCACCTTTCTGAGCACTCGAAGGACACCAGGAAGTGAGAGATGCTCGGGCACCCAAGGGACGGAGCTCACACCCCCAAGGGACAGAGCTGACACCCACCTGCCTGCTCTCAGAGGGACAGCTCAGGAGCAGCTTGTTTCCCATCTGGACCTGTGGCCAAGCACCCCGAGGCCATCCCGATCAGCCCCTCCCTCTCCCCGTTCCCGGAATGACTGCAGATCCCGGGAGGGAAGGCCCTGCCTGCTCCGGGGGCAGGAGGGATCCCAGCCTGGCAGTCAGGGAGAGAAAACCGCAGGGGTTTTGTGTTTACTGTAAGCACAGCTCGCAGTAATTACTGCTCTCCGCCTTGGCTGCTCCGACACAGTTTTATCTGGGATCTTTCCCACAGGCAAAGCCTTTTCATTACTCGGAGAGGAACTCCCAGGCACACTCAGAGCAGGCAGAGGGGAGGGGAGCGGCAGGACGGGACCACCGCGGTGCTCGGGGAGGGACAGAGCCCCCGGTCCCTGCTGCTCCTGCAGCCTCCTGCTGCGGCTGGCACAGCCCCGGAGCCGGGCAGGGGATGCTGCTGCAGGGCTGGCACCGGGCACGGGCACCGTGGGTGATGCAGAGGCACCGGCAGTGCTGCTGGCAGGGGCCGCGGCTCCATCCCGCAGGTGGGAGAAGGGAAAGTCTGGGGCACACAGAAACAGCCAAGGAGGCAGAGGGGCTGTGAAATGAGGCCCTGCCACAGCAGCTCAGGGACTGTGCTGCCTTTGTCTGGCACCCAAACCACGGCACAGCCCAGCACAGGGGCTCAGGCTGTGGGGGATGCAGCTGTAATGAAGCCACCCTCTCCCCAAAACACAGGGGGGACACATCATCATCATCATCACCACCATCACCACAATAATAATAAAATATAACAGTAATAAAATATAAAAATAAGTCATAATGAATAATGATAATAACAGTAACAATGATAATTATAATGACGATTATGATGGTAATAATAATGATAATAATAGAGTCGGAGCTGCACAGCATTTCAGTACCGAAGGGTGGCATCCCCGGCTCCCAAGGCCGGTGCAGGAGGGGAGTGACTGCAGCTCAGGCCAGCCCTCAGCCCAGCTCTGTGCGTGTCCCTGCAGCCTCAGCTCGCTGCCCCAGTGACACACATCTGCACCCCGGCCCCGCGGGCTCCCTGAGCACATCCCGGCTTCAGAGGCTGCTCCCGGCCCCGCCGCGATGAGGAGCTGCCTTCCCACCCTGTCCTGGGTCCCCCACCCCTAAAACCAGACCCCAAAGGCAGGGGCTGCTCTGGAAACAGTCCCTCAATCCCACCCCAAACCTGCAAGACACCCATGGAAGCAGCAGGGGAGGGAGGAGAGGGCAGAGTTCCCTTCCAGGTCTCCTTCCCACCAGGGAGGATTCCCTCCTCTTCCTCCTCCTCCTCCTCCGCCTCTGCCACCTCCCCCAGGGATGCAGAAGCTCACGGTTTCAGTTCCTCCTGATGCTCTTACCCAAAGGTCTAAGGAGCAAAGCCACAGACCTGATTTAGAAAAACACCGATTTTTTTTTTTTTCCCCACAGCTGTGTCATTAGAGCAAAAAAGGGAGGGGGGAGGGGATTTAATAACACTTAATTACCATAAACTCTATCGGATCAGCCGCAGAGCAGATTTCAGGTGCAAGGAGGGGAGGGAGAATGGGGGTGGCGAGGGGAGGCTAAGAGGAAGGAGGAATCCAGGGAAAGGCTGGATTTCCATGCTTAAAACTTGGAAGATTTCACATGACTCAGCCAGCAGTAATTCCAGCTTTGCTGGAGCTTTGCTGTCTGCTTTTGTCATTACCAGGGGTAATGCGGGAGACTGATCTCGCCAAATCTCCTGCAGCCGCCAGGTGTGAAATGGACTCTGGCACAGCCCTGGGGAGGCAGAGCCAAGACAGGCATCTGCTGGGCCCTCTGCAGACCCAGCACATCCCCCGTGCACCCCAGCCCAGGGGAGCCCAGCCCTCCCAGCTCCCATCCCTGTCCCACCCTCCTCCAGGGCACTCGGGTTCTGCACAGACCGAAGGACATTTCACTGCTGCACGGCCTCTCCACAACATTTTCTGAGGCTCATCCTCCCCGGGCAATGCCAAACTGTCCTACAGTCCAAAATGCACCCAGCCTGTCCTACAACAAACCCGAGACAGGCCAAGGTTCCCTTTCTTCAACCCCAGTCAGAGCTCGAGGAACCTGCAGCAAACCCATCTCACCCCAGACCCAAGGCCAGGGCTTGGTCAGCAGCTTTAGGGTCTTCTCTTGCCTGTGCCCACTCCCCCACGTGCAGCAGCCTGGGTTTGGGGGGCAGTGGTGCTGTCAGCAAGAACGGGGCCAAAACCTCATTTCTCCCCTGGGCAGCTGCCAGAGCCACCAGCACAGGGATGTCCCCCCCAAAGGAGAGGGACAAACGGACAGAGGCTGGATCTGAACTGCTCAGCTGCAGTCCAGCTCCAGTTCTGGGCTCCTTCGTTAACCAGAGACGCAGTGAGATTTTGTTGTGGTTTAAAAGGGCCACAATAGCACAGAAAGCAGGATGGCAGCAGGAGCAGCCTGTGAGCTCATCCACCTCCCCCAGGGGGTGAGCCCAATATCGTTCCCTGCCTGTTTTCCAGCACTTCTTCCAGCCTACTTTCCAGTCCCCCCAGGCTCCTACCAGCCGTGCTTTTCAGCAGCTCACACGGGAACCAAAACGCTCTTCCCGATTCTCCCTCTCCGCCATCCTCCAGCTTCATTTCGGTCTCCAGGCAGTGGGGAAGGAGGTCTCCAGCCAGGCAGGAGCGAGGGTTTCACGGGGGAATCGTGGCCCTGCCAGCACAGCCCTGGCTCCGAGGCGCTCCCATTTCCACAGGAGACCGGGAACGTTCTGCTCTGGTTGACAGCGGCCCCGTTTCCTCCAAGACACGGCTCCCTTTTGATCCCTGGAGCGAGCTCTGCGGCGGGGGCAGGGAAAGGAAGGAGGCTGCTTCCCTCTGGAAGGGTTTCCAGCCCCTACAGGTGTTTTTTCGCTCAGCCCAGGAGCAGCAGTGATCCCCTTGGCCGGCTCTGCTCCCCTCGCCCCGTCAGGAGCGGCCACGGCAGCGCCAGCGCAGCCACGGGGTCAGCGCTGCTCTTCCAAGGCTCTTCCCGAGCCGGAGCTGCTGCCAGGGTGGGCGTGGGGTGGAGAGGGGCAGAGCCTGCCCGGAGCCCACTGCCACCCCCGGGATGCGGGAGCAGCACCCGCAGGAGGCACGGGAGCTCCAGGATGCAGGGAAAGGGTCCCAGGAGATGCTGCAGCCCCGGCTCAGGACAGCAAGGGGCTGGTGGGAGCCTGAATTCCAACCAGTCCTTGCCTCCCTTCCCGTTCCCGAATCCCAAACTGCACTCTGGGTCCCAGCCAAAGCCCCACACTGGCCAGCACTGCCCCACAGCAGCAGTGCCCAAATCCCAGGTGAGAATCCATTAGGGGCCATCCCATTTGGAAGTGGTTTGCCACACGAGGTGGATCCTTGTTTCCAGGCAGAGCTGGGAACACAGGGATTGTTTCCCCCGTGGCATCCATGCCACAGGAATGCTCCCAGCAGGATGGGAGTGCTCAGCCTGAGGGGAGTCACTGCTGGGGGTCAGGGCACAAACCTTGGGTGCAGCCCCTCCTGTGACCCCCTTTCCACACCAGGGTGGGGAGGTAACGGCCCCAAAGCACAGGAATCTCAGCCCCTCACTATTGAGATAACAGCCCCAAAGCACAGAAATCTCAGCCCCTCACTATTGAGATAACAGCCCCAAAGCACAGAAATCTCAGCCCCTCACTATTGAGATAACGGCCCCAAAGCACAGAAATCTCAGCCCCTCACTATTCCAATTCCAGCATCGGCACAGCCTGGCCTAAAATTCCTGCACAGCCCTGGAGGGAACAGGGGCTCCCCAAGGATCTAAAAAAAACCACTGGGAGATCAGCAAAAGGCCCAGCTCCCAATTTCCATTCTGTCTCACCTCCAAGTGGGAGCAGAAAACAAAACTTTGCTTTGTTCGGGGCTTCCCGGGAACCCCTCTTTTAAAAAGTTGGGGGAATCCCTGAAACTTTGGGAGCTAAGGAGCAGGATTTAGATCCCGAGTGCTTCCTGCAAAGCCAAGGGCTCCTCACCCTGCCCTCAGCCCACAAAAAAGGTGGGAAGGCCAAAGGAAAGGAACAGAACGAGATCACTTGACCCTGATGCTCCCATGCCAAAAACATCCATCTGTGCCAGCTCAGGCACTTTTTGAGGATTAATCCAAAGGCAATCCCTTGGTTTCACAGGGCTTGGGTAAAGTTCAGCCCCTTCCCAGCCAGCCCACGCAGGTTCTGTTCCCTGGACTCAGCTCCCAGGCACGAACTTGGAATTACAAAGGGCACAACCTCAGCAGGAGCAGCAAAATAGAAAATGTGTCCCAGGAGCCTCATGTCTGATGGAACAAATCTGTTTATGAACCTGTGGAAGCATCATCTGGAACTCACCTGCACAGCCACCAGAAACATTCCAGGGATAACAGCAATATAGCAGATGGGGAACAATCAAGAAAACAGATAAAGAGGAGCAGTTTAAAGGGTTCCCAGTAAAATCTGAGGCACTTCTGCTGTTCTAGCAGGGTTAACAGGCACGAGAGGGTTACATCAGAGAGGATTTCGTCTTTTCTATAGTGACACCAGCACTCAACATCCTCTCAGAGAATTCTGCCTTCAGATCATCCTTTGGGCACAGGGAGGGAAGGAACGGGAACATTCTGTGAAATGAGGCTGCAGGACAGGTCCCCACAACGGATCTTTATAAAGCAAAATATCAAGGACAGGGTTTAGGAAGGCCTCAGGACAAACTGCTGCAAGAAGTGCCCTTTGAGATTCCCTGGATGGGTTATTGGGAATCTACCCCTGCAGGAGTCTCAGCTGGACTCCAAACCCAGGGAGCAGGATCCAGCTTCACCCAGCTGCTCTGCTTTGGGTTTTTAATGGCCAGAGAGGGCAGGTTTAGGCACAGGGATGGAGGTGGGTATTACTGACAGCTAATTAGTCTGATATTAACAACAAAGCCGTTAAGTAAACGGCCTGCAAAACCTCATTTACTCAACCTGGAGACAAACTCATTAACTGCAGGCTCCATTACCCATCCCACTTTGCCAGGCGTAAAGAAAGTTTAAAAATCGTGTTTATAGGGAAGAACTGGGAGGCAAATCAAAAGATAAAAACCCCAAAAAACAACAACAAACCAAACCCTAAATAGAGAAACCTTCTGCAGATTCCATCTCTATAGGAACGCTGCCATAAATGCATAAGAGAAAACTCAGCAGCCCCATTCTCCCTGACAGGCTCCTTTTTTCCCTTTAAAGGAGCAGATGCCAGCACGATCAGCCCGTGTGTACCTTTTATATTAAACATGTAATCAAGACATTCTGCCTGAAAAAGTAGGAACACCCCCTAAAAATCCACCTCAAAGGCTGCAGCCTGCTTTTTTTTAATCATCAAGCAATTACTGTAATTAAGAGGCAATCCCCTTTCTCGCCCTGCAAGGTTCCCTCCGAGGAGATAAAGGAAAAACAGAGCCCTGGTCGCCTCCTCCTGCACCCCCAGTGCCAGACACAGCTCCCACCCCACAGCCCTCCCTCCTTAATTTCAATTAAGTTCCAGTCACGGGAAAGGAGAAGAAAGGGAAGGGGTGGGGGAGGGAGAAGCAGCACTTACCCTTTGGGGACTCACTTCGGGCTTTCTTGCTCTCTAAAGGACACTCACTGCTGCTGTTGGGAGAACATACTCTTCTCTTGCCTAAAATTTCATCTAGGAGAGAGATGAGAGAGCTGAGTGTCAGAGAAGGCTGCACTTTCCTCTGTGCAGGAGCGACCAGAGAGACTTTGGTATTTTGCTGCTCTCTCTCTCTCACACAGACACACACACACAGAGATATTACAAGCAGAGAGAGAAAAAAATGAAAGTAAGAAAAATCATCATCTTGAGAGCCTTGATCTGCTTTCCTAATCACGCAGCCCAAAAGCACATAATGACTATTCATACACTGATCAATGCAACGTTTTCAAGCCATAAATTCTGAATCCAGTTGATTTCCTTACTGAGTTTCATCATTTGCTCTGGTGCCTTTTGTCCCCCCGGTGTTTCCACTCCTTTCATGCCCTGATGCAAAGCAACTGGGGGAGAGGAAGGGGAGGAAAAAAACAACACAGGAAAAAAAAAAAAAAAAAAAAACACAACAAANNGCCCAACAGATATCTCAACCTCCCTACCACAGTATCTCTGTCTCTCTCTCTCTGTCTCTCTCTCTCTCTCTCAGTCTCTCCCCCTCCCTCCCCCCTCCTCCTTCAAAACCTCAAGGTCCTCAGCAATCTTCCCCCTCTGGATTGCACGGAAACACTCAAGCCTTTTGCATTACTGCAGCCCTCCAAACCAGCACCAAATCTCTAATACACAATTACAGCGTCCCCGAGCAGATTTCGAATCGATATCCTCCCCTAATAACGCTGGGGAAACTGAAAGCATGATGGTGCATATGGGCAGGAAGGAAGAGCCTGTTTGTCACTGCAAGCATCAAATTCTCATCTATCAAGGGCTTGTTAAAGATGCAGCATCTTAAAAGAAAGAAAGAAAGAAAGAAAGAAAAAAAATCTCCCAAACAAGCAGCATATTTGAGCGAGAACGGATTGAATCTGCCTGTGAGCCCCAGCACAGCCAGGCTGCTGCAGTGTGCCCGAAACGTGGGGGTTAACGAAGGTTACAAACCCCCTCGGTCCTATTTATAACAACAACAACATTATCGCTGTTCCAGGGGACATTTCCAGCCAAGCAACTGTCCCCTGCACTCAGGATCACTCCCCATCACTTGGAATGCAGCTGAGCAGCCCAGGTTGCTGCCGTGGCAGGGATTTATCAGGGGATCAGAGCCCAGGGCTGAGCAGAGCAGCCCCAGCAGGTGCCTCTGCCCAAGGAGCAATCCGGCAGCTCTGCCAAGTTCCGAGTGGCATTTCAAGGCTTTGAAGAGCCCAGGCTGCCTCCAAACTCAGCTTGCCACGACCCTGTCACCAAATCCCTCAGCAGAACTGGCACTCGGAGGCGACGCAGAGGCTTGTGAGCGTGCAGAGCCCAAAGCCAAGGAAACACAACAAAACACAGGGGACTGGGGAGGGCCAGGGAAGGACAGGAGCGCTGGTGGCAGCGCTGGAGCTCCCTCAGCACATCCCATCCCAGGTGCCGAGTCAGCCTGTCCACACCATCGGCATTTCCTCGCTCCTCCTGCCTCAGTTTACCCCTTACACAACTCCTCCACAGCCCCTCGCAGCTTCCCAAGCTCGCAGGTACCTGGCCAGGGAGCACCAGCAGAGCCACCAGCTCCCTCCCCCTGCAACGCTCCATCCTTCATGCTGATTTTCCTGGAAACGTTACCCTGACACTGCAAACCCTCAGTGCTGGAGGCCAAGACCATCTATCCTGCTCCTCCTCAGGCCTGTTCTCAGCCAGGATTTGTGGCTTTGGAACAACACGAGTCCCATTGCTCCGCTCGCCCCTCCCAGCCCGGGCAGGAGGCAGCAGAGCCCAGCGGGGCTGGAGGCAGAGGAGTCTCCATGGAAAAGAGCTGGTGACAGAAGCACGGGCTCCATGTGACAGCAGTTGGAATGCGAGCAGTGAAGATTCCTTGGTTTCACAGCTCTGCCAAGGCACCTCGTTCCCCCATCGCTGCTTCCCTCCCGCTGTTCCTCTCCCACCCCCGGGCCCATCTGCCGGCAGACGCTCGCCGGGCCCTGCTATTCCCAGCTATTCCCAGCTATTCCCAGCTATTCCCAGCTATTCCCATGCAATTTCCGCACACGTCAGCAGCCCCATCTCCCTCCCAGCCGGCTGCACCGGGGCAGGGCAGGACCAGGATCACGCAGCAACTCTGAACTGCCACCAGCCCCCTCCGACCTGTGCCCCACCAGCCCTGAGCCCCACAGGGGAGCAGCCAGGTGGGACATGGGCCCCTGGGAGAGGGGTCCAGATTCCACAGAGTCCAGATTCCCTCCAGAGAAATCCCACATTTCTCCCCAGGGTGATCCTCCCGGCACCTCCGGTTCACCTCATCCCACAGCACCAAATCCCCCGCGCTGACTCTGGGCTTGGGCTGCCCCCGGCAGTTTTTCAGTGACATCACAGAATGAAACGTTTCCTCTTTTTTATTTATTTCTGCAGTTCAGGCAGAGCCCTGCAGTGTGGCAGAGATGCCTCCGGCCCCACAAGTGTGGGGATTAAACCCACAAGAGATACAGTGAGCAAGGAAAAGGGAATAAAGATCACCATAAAGATCATCACAGAGATGTAGCAACCCGCCCCAAAGGCACTGAGTTAGGAGCAGAGTGCAGGACCAAACTCCCATTTTCAGAGTTCCAGCCCAGTGCTTTAAGAAGTCAAACCCCATCTTTGCTTCCTGACAAGCAAGGAGGGAAGAGGCAGGTCCCAGCGAGCTCCCAGCTCCCAGGTCCAGCCTCAGCGAGGTGTTTGTGCTCCAGCACCCATCCTCTCCTCCTCGCTGCCTCAGCCCTGTGCACAGCTCTGCCACCCCACTGCCACCTGCCCAGCCCCTCCACAGGACCCTGCACTCCCCATCCAGCCCTGGACCTCCACCTGCCACCCACCCAACCCCTCTCTGCCCTGACACAAAGAGCAGGACACCGAGATGGGAGCAGCCACAGTCCGTCTCCCCCTGACTTTGCAGCACCAGCAGCAGCAGCAGCAAAACCAAGTATGTTTTGCAAATGAGCTGGCAGAGCAGCTCCTGGATGTCTCAGCACCCTCCCAGACACAGGTTGTGCGTTTCGTGCCTTGCTGCTCATCGACCACAAAGCCCCAAGACAGATTTTGCTCAGCCCCTGCACCTGCAAAAGGCAACATCCACCTGAAAGGATGGGGAGGGATGCCCGGGGTTTTGCTCCCCAAATCCCTGCTTTTGCCTCCTCTCTCCTGCCTTCTTACAAAGCGTTGCAGTTGAAAGGAAACCAAATCAGGGCAGTTTTTAATATTACAGCTGAAAATGAAAGACATTATCAGTGGAACTGGGGGGTTATGAAGGCAGGCCAGGCAATATCACCAGCAAGGGGGGCTGGGGGAAGCCCCAGGCAAACTGATCACCCATTGCCACCAGAACAGCACAGCCCTGAGCACAAACCCCCTCACCCAGGCATCCCACACGGGTCCCCAGATCCCACATCCCATCCCAGGCTCCTGCTGGCCTGGCAAGGCAGCACAGGAAGTGACCCGGAGGGAGGATTTGGGGACAAAGTGGAACATTTTCCCCAAAGCTGTGGAAATCAGAGTGGAGTTTTTCCTCCCCTCTTCCGTGGGAAGCCCAGCACTCACCTGCTGCACTCCTGCAGTGGGGCATGGAGACAGGGCTGGGAAGCAGCTGGAGCAGGACAGCACTTCTGTCCCCAGCACAGGGATCACCCCGGGCTTTGCAGCAGCAGGAGAAAGGACGTGGGCACGGCCCCATGAACCAGCTGGTGTGGCAGCCAGCCTGGGGGGGTTATTTTGTCTCCTGCCCTGCTCTAATCCTCAGCCTCCCCGCACTCAGCAGAGCTGCCTGGCTTAAGAGTCATCCTCACCAACACATCTAAGAACCCCAAGCCTCCTGATCAGCTTTGAGGAGAGGACTTGGGAGCCTAAGTCTGGGGAGATTAGAAAACCTATCCCTAGGCTTGCCCAAAGACAGAGGGGCTTTATCCCCACCCTTCACAGGGAATCTGCACCAAGGACACTCATGGGGAGAGCTGAGCACAGCGGTCACCTGGAGAAGGGAGATTAATGAGCTGCTCACGAGGTTTTAGCCCTGCCAGCGTTGCTGAACGGGCTGCAAAGGGCCCCAGTTTCAGCTGAGGGACTGCACCAAACTCTCCTGTGCTGTGCTCCTGCTCCAGCACAATGGGAACAGATCGAGACCTATCTCACGCTCCCCATGCACAGCACTGGGCCTGCTCTGAGAGCTTCTTGGACCACGAAGTCCTGAGTAAACAGAGAACGGAGCCAACTTCCAGGGGAAACCACCCAGGCTTGGCCAGCCAGCATCCAGCGAGACCAGAGCCCCTCTTCCTCCTCCTTCCCCATTATTCTAAGAGAGGGAAAACATCCTCCCTTGCTCTTAACTCCAGCCCTGAGGATGACAATCCCCACTGGCCAGTCTGAGATGTCTTGGCAGCATCTTCCCCTCTTCCTTTGGCACGGACAGGCTCCCACCAGAGGAGCTGCTCCGCTCAGCCGAGCCCAGAGCTCCACCCCGGCTGCTCCTCCTGTCCCTGTGTCCAACACAGCAGGTTTGGGGACACCCTGGGGGCTCCCTCTCCCAGCCACGGGCTTCTGTGAGGAGCTGCCCCAGCTTGCTGGGGCTCAGCAGGCCCAGAGCTGCTCCCAACAAAGGCTGGCGGGAGAGGGGGATCCATCGGCACCGGCCCTCGCCAGCAGGAATCCACGGAACAAAGGCAGAGGGAAGCACAAGGTCATGGGAATAACGGGTCATAATTTAACTGAGGGCAACAAGAATGGGGGAGAAAAAATTATTGGGGAAGCTGGGGGCAGGGAAGCAGTCAGCTTCTGGGATTTGGGATCCTGGAACAATACCAGAGCAGGGCAGCTCCTGGGGCAGGGAGAGCTCCAGCAAGGAAGGAGGGGACAGGGAATATTGCTGGGTCTCTGCACGGGGAATGCCAAAGCAGCTGCAAAATAAAGGCAGCACCCCCCTCCCAGCAGGTCAGGTGATGGTGTCAGGGACATGGCAGCAGCAGGCTCCAGCCCCAGTGAGTGCCCCGGGTTATCTCACTGCTCCTGCTGCCCCCACACCTTTATCTGTCTGCTGGTGTCAGTCAGACCCCGGCTGGGAGCGCTGCCGTGCAGGAGCAGCCTGACAGCACAGACAGCATGGGCAGCACAGACAGAATGGGCAGCACAGACAGCACAGACAGCACAGCACAGGCAGCACAAACAGCACAGCATGGGCAGCACGGGCAGCACAGGCAGGGTGGCACTGCTGGCTCAGGACTGTCCCCAGCACAGCCCAGGCTGGCTGTGAACCCTCCTGAGCATCCACCTTTGAGCTCCCTGGGACAAGGGACGGCTGGAAACAGAGAAAAACGGGCAACAAAGGGGAGGGAGGGAGGGATGGGACACAGGAAGGGGCTCTCACTGCAAAGCAGGGAGGATGCACCACGGAATAACCAGAGTTCTCTCTTTTTGCTCACTCACACTATGGAATAACCAGAGTTCTGTTTTTGCTCACTCACACTATGGAATAACCAGAGTACTCTGTTTTTGCTCGCTCACACTACAGAATAACCAGAGTTCTCTCTTTTTGCTCGCTCACACCACGGAATAACCAGAGTTCTCTCTGTTTGCTGGCTCTCAGAGGCCTTTGGCTCAGCCTGGCTGTGCAGCCACTGCTCCCAGCAGCAGAGAAGGGCTCCAGCAAGAGCCAGTGCCCATCACCACTCTGACCCCAGTGCAGGTCACAGCAGCACCCCAAGGGCTGGCTCGGTGTCGCCGACCCTTCCCCGAACACCAGTTAACCACAGCACATGCCCAAGAGGGGGCTGAGCAGGATTCCCAGAGGGTAACACACCCAACAGCCTGTTCCGGGCACGGGAAGCAGCCTGGATCCCCTTCCTCAGCTCCACAGGACCATCTGCTTCTCCTCCTACCACCCCCAGTACCCTGCTGCTTCCCACCTCCTCACGCTCCATCTCCCCGGCTGCAGCAGAGCACCTGAAGGGAATGGCCAATATTTCACATCCCAGGGAATGAAACAGAGGGAGGGGTAGGAGGTGCTGGAGCCATCCTGCTGCCTGTCTGGAACGAGGCTGTTTATTAGGGAAGGTGCTCCAACATCCCTCTGGCTCCCAGGTTCTTACAAAATTCATTTTTTACAGCATGCACCAAAGCCACGGAAAGGTGGTAAATATTCATAGTACGAAAAACGCTCATGGAAAGGATATACTGCACTTAAGAGAGAGATCTGAATTAATTTTATATGCTGCAGAGAGGCTTTTTAGCAATCACAAACTTTTGAATCCCAACTTTCTTTCAGAAAAGCTTTAAAGAACGCAGCTGGGAGAGCAGGCTGGAAGTCCAGGCCTTGTGGAGACTCATTTTCCTGCCTGGAAAGGAGCAGGTTCTGGTGGGTGATGCAGGAGAAGGGGGAAGTTTGGTAAATCAGAGACCTGAGCACAGTTCCAACAGACAGGTCATGAAATCCCCGTCCCTGGCAGTGCCCAAGGCCAGGCTGCACACTGGGGCTTGGAGCAGCCTGGGACAGTGGGAGGTGTCCCTGCCCATGGCAGGGGTGGCACTGGATGGAGTTTGATGTCCCTTCAACCCAAACCAGTCTGGGATTCTGTGACCTCTTGGGCAAAGCCTGTCTGGCCCCAGTTTCTCCCTCCGTGCTAAAAGCCGTGAGAGCTGGCACCGCTCCCCTGGCACAGAGAGCCCTGTCCTGGGGAATGTCACCCATCAGCCAGGGAGGCAGGGGCAGCACCCCTGTCCCTCTGCAGCCTCCCGGGTGCTCAGAGGCCTGGGCTGCCCTCCAGGACCCAGCAGAGCTGCTCCCTCCCAAGGCTCCCAGCATTTCCTCAGCACGGGGAAGGCCGAGGGCAGCGATTTCCAGCAGAGCTGCTGGTGGTGCTGTACCCCCTTAGCACCATTTAAATGTCCAATTGCACTCATTCAGCCCCTGAAAAAAACGCTGCTCCTCCAGCCCGTGACAGCTTTGACAGCCAGACTCCTTAATTCCTTTTTCTTATTCCCTTAATCTGTCATCTTTATCAGGCTGGGGAAGTGCCAGGCAGCAAGCAGGAGCCCCGGCCCCGATCAATCTCCACATTACAGCTGACAGAATGGTGCTAATAACTTATTGATCTCATGTTTGCCAAGCCCCAGTGGGGCTGAAAGGCTCCCATTGATTGGCTTGAGGAAAGGAGCCTCTCAGCTGAGAGCCGAGCGGAAAACCTTCAAATTGTCTTCTTCCCCAGGAGCCGGGAGAGGGAGGGAGTGGGGAAGGGAGGGCAGGGACCAGGACAAGGAACTGAAGAGGAGAAGAAATGGAAAGGAAGAAGGATGTGTGTGTGTGTGAGATGGGGATTAGGAATGGAAAAGGAAGTGAGGGGAAAAAAGGGTTTGAGAAGAAAGAAATGCGAGGAGGAGGGGAGAGAGCAGGAAAAGGGAAAGAAGCAAAGGGAAGAAAAGGAATTGGGAAGATAAAGATTGTGCAGAGCTGAAAAATGAATGAAAGAGGCAGCTGACCCTCTTCTTGCTCACAGCAAATCATTAATAAAATCTTTCCCATGCCCAGCCCTCCATCCTTAAACAACTCTTCCCAGGTGTGCTCATGTCTGGCACGAAGCGCTGCTCACTGCCTGTGCAGGGGTGCAAACATGAGCTGTTCCTGGGGTCAGGGCAGCAGCAGGACACATTCCTGTTCCCCACGGTGACAGATCTGCAGTTTAACCCCGGGGAATCCCCACCCAGCTCCTCGATTGGCACTGAGAGGCCAAGAACCACGGAGAGTCACCAGAGATGCTGAACAGAGGGAAAGGAGCTGTGGGCACCTTCCTGAGCCCCTGTGGGGAACCCTGAGCTCACCCCGATGTGCAGGGACAGCAGGAGGGAGAATAAACAAAGCAGCAGAGACCTCTCAAAAAGCAGAATAACAGCTCTGTCCTCTTCCCCATTCGGCCTGGATCTGCCCCGAGCTGCAGCAGGGCTGGGGCAGGGCTGAGCTGGCAGGAATTTGAGCCAAGGCAGTGCCAGGGTCACTCACACACTGCCAGGGTCACTCACACACTGCCCAGGGCAGTGCCAGGGTCACTCACACACTGCCCAGGGGCTCTCCATGCCCAGGGCTCTTTTCCTGGTGGGTTTCTCTCAAGTGTATCCATCCCAAAGCCTGGGGCGACACTTCCATGTGCATCCCCCAACACAGACAGGTCCCTGCACCTCTTTTCCCTCAGCAGGGCTGGTCCCTCCTGGTCACCTGTGACCCCCTGGGCGCCCCTGAGGGCCTGGCAGGGGCAGGGGGCAGAGCAGAGGCTCCGAGCCTGCTCCTCCCCTCGGGCAGGGGCTGTGCCAGCGGTGCCCAGGTGCCACCCAGCAGCCAGGGTGGACAAGGCAGGGGCCACGCTCCTGGCTGCCTGTACAGAGCACCAGGGAGCTGTCAGGGCACCAGGGATCCGCTGCCAGCTCTTCCCTGGGAAGGCACCTGGTGAAGGAGGTGGAGGCAGGGGTTATTTTTGGCTGCAGGATGGTCTCGCTCTTCCCAGAGCTGCAGGGAAGGGAGCAGGAGGAGCAGCAGTCGGTGTTTGGGGGAGTTCTGAAGCTGCTGCCTGGGGGTTTGGTGGATCCAGCCCCAGGGAGGGACGGACTCCTTGTCCCCACCTCGCCCAGCTTGGCCTCGATGATCTTTGAGGTCTTTTCCAACCTTAACCGAGCTCCAACAACAGGGCCCTAAACTGCCTCGGCTCCTTGTCCTCCAGCGCTGACAGCCAGGAATAAAACCTGGAATAAAACCCGGACACTCCCAGCAGCAAAATCCCCTGCACTGACCAGTGCTGGCATAGCCAAAGGAAACGCTTCCATGTTGGCTTTTCCCAATTTTCCTTCACTTCCCAAGACCTCTGCTTGTGACACAAAAGGCTGTTGGTTACCTCGCACTCCTGCAAGGCTCTAGGAGACATAAAAATGAATTTAAATAGAGCACACAGAGGGGACAGTGCTCCAGCTCCAGGCCCAGAGGACACAGAGCCTCGACCCTCACGTTGCCAAGGTAAACAATTGTCCTTCACGGGAAAACACGTCAACAACAGGGCCGGGGCTTCCAGCTCCTGGATGCCCATTTGGTGCTGATTTTCTGCTCAATTTGAGGCAGCAGTCCAATAAAGGCTGCTGCTTTTTTCCCCTGTTGTTTGGCTTTGTTAAATGAAAACATGTCTGCAGCCCGGCTCATTATCCCGCGCCCCCAGAGCAGCCGTTCGCTGGGATCCTGTCTCTAACCATTAGCTGCAACATCCTTGATCCCAATTCTTTTCCAGCCCCAATATTAACTCCTCCTTAGCATATGAAAGCTCTGGGTCTCAGTGCAAAGCCAAACGAGGTCACTGCAAGGCCTCCACGGCCACGGCAGGGACACGGATCCAGGGCTAGGCCCACAGAGAGTGAGACAACTCCGTGTGGTCAGCTGTGGATCCATGCCGGGAGTTACGAGCACTGCCTTGTGAATAAAAACCCCAAATTCTTCAATTTGAATCTCTTTACAGTCCAAAAATCCCTCCTTCTCCCTTGCTTAGTCAACAGGGCACCACGTGGAAGGGTGAGGCAAGAGGGTGAATACAGAACAAACAATCTCACAGGGAGAAATCGCAGTTCCGAGAGGTTTTTGAGACGTGTGGGTGAACTCTGCTCTTCCAGGGCTGCAAAAGCTCCAGGAGTGCAGGGCCTCTAAGGGAGTTGGGCTCCTGAAGTGGGGACAGAGGTGTCACACTGTCCCCACGCCGTGGGATTCCCACAGGAATCGCTGCAGGGGAAGATGCACCGAGGACAGCCCTGCTCTGGGGCCAAGGCTCTCGGGGTCCCTCATCCCCCTCACACTGACCAGAAACCCCTGGGAAAAGGCTCTCAGGGAGCTCTGCCCCACTGGAAAGCTGCCCTGCTGCTGCTCCCCACACCACAGCCAAGGGAGCCTCAGCCTCAAGTGTTTTAAGCAGAACCACAATGATTTTGTCCCTGTTTGGGGCAGCAGCTGAGGCTCTGCCATGTCTCTGCTCTGTGCCCTCTCAGACCCTCTCCAGCCACCAAACCAACTCCCTGCAGGCACGAGGGGCAGAAGGAAGAGAGGGAAGAGCTACCCACCTTCCTCTAGCAGGAGGGAGCCTGAATCCTCCACTTCTATCCATGCAAATAGTCCTACTGCAACTGGAAACTCATGAAATCTGGCACTGCAGAACAGAGGGTGTTTGAGGAGAGAAAGAGGAGAAATTAACAGGATTTTTTTTTGCAGGAGAGGAATGAATTAGAGCCTCAGGACCGGGACTCTGGTGCAAAATGCTGCTTCAGGCCCTAGCACAGCGTGCAAAGCACACACACCTGGGGGGAGGCACTTCTGAGACCCTCTGGGGCTGTTCCATCCTCCCCACCCCAGGCCCTGAGGAAAGGGACAGAGGGGGCTGCTCCTGCTGACAGCCACACCAGGGCTGCTGGGAGGAGCTCCAAAGCCATGTTTGAGGAGCAAACCCCCAGCTCTGCTCTGCCAGGCAGCCCTGGCCCTGCTCAGCCCTCTGTGTGTGTCTCAGGCAGGATTAAAGCTCCTTGGGCCATCCTCCCCCGTCCAGGGGAGCCCCTCGTGGGGCCAGGCTGGGCCCTGGCTGCTGCCTCCCCTTTACCTGAGCCGCTGGAAGTGACTTTTGTCCCCTCCTTAGGCTCCTGCCTGCCCTCCCAGCCTGCTCCCCCAGCACTGGGGACACTTCTCCACCTCTGCAGATGTCCCTGAGCCTCTTCCCAAAGCTCAGCTGCCCCCACGTGTTCCCAAGGAAGCACAGACCCCATTCCATGCACTCTTCCTCTCTTCCTTCCCTCCCACCCCCAGCATGGCTGCAGTTTAATTAGCACCAAGGAGAGATCTCAGCACTCCCCACTGCAGAACCACCTCGGGAGGAGGGGAGAGACCGTTCATGGTTTGTAGGGAAACTCTTCTGGGAGCTTTGGGAATCACCAAAGCTGCTTTCCCAGGGGGTTGTCCTGGTTCCCTGTGCAGTCCCAAGGGGCTGGCTCACCCCTCTGCTCTGGCCTGAGCCCTGGCTCCAGCCTTCCCTCCCTTCCAGAAGTCAGGAGAGCCCCAGAACTACACAGAATTATTTGTTATTAGTTGCAGCCCCTTTCTGGATTTCAAAGACCATTCAGGGTGCAGTAACACTGCTGATTTTCCAATCCATGCTGTTCGAAGCTACAGCACTGCCTCTAATCCTGGCTGGAACCACGAGTCAAGGAATTCCCTCACAGAATTCATCACAAACCAGCCAACGCTGCCAGCCTCAGCCTTTTTGCTGCCCCCATGGGCTGGCAATAAGCAAATCTCTTCCATTTGTGCTGTCCTTGCTCCCAGTCCTGTGCTGAACCTCAGGCCCAGGCATCAGTGAGTGCTGCTCCAGGAGCCTCCAGGGAGCTCCTTCCCTCCTCCCTGGGACCACGGGCCCAACTTGAGCCCTGAAGCAGCCACAGAAACATTTCAGCAGCAGATCCCAGGCCTGTGAGAGCCTTGCAGCTCCCAGCCAGGAGTGATGAGGGACTTCTTGAACCTAATGGCAGCAGCATCATTTATTCAGCACTGTTTATCTGCAGGTGCCTTTCTGAGGGGGAGGTTCTCATAACCCAGTGCACAGAACTGTTCTCCAGGGCAGGCAGCTGGGGGCAAGGCTCTTCTCCCCTTATTACTGGAACAAAATGGTTTAAACAACAACCAGCCCTGCAGACGAACCCAGCACCACTTCTGAGAAGTCTGTCTGGAGCAGCTCCTGATTACCCCGCTCCCTTGCCAGCCCTGCCAGCAGGAACAGCCCCAAAGGGCAGAGTGGAGCTGTCCCTGGGGAGAGGTCACACATCCCCCCTGTCCCTCCAGACATCTCCTCCCAGTCTGACTCTTTTCAACCCAACCACCTCTTGCTCAACACCCCAAACCTGTCGTGTCCTCAAGAGCTTTGTCACTGGCTCAGTGGCCTCCTGTGTGCACGAGCCTCCTCTTTTTCACTCACGAACATTTCACAGGGTCACTAAGGTTGGAAAAGACCTCCAAGATCACCCAGCCCCACCGTTAACCCAGCAGCACTAACCCACATCCACATTTACCTGAACACCTCCAGGGGTGGTGACTCCACACTGCCCTGGGCAGCCTCCTCCAAAGCTTTCCCTCAATAAGTTTTTCCTAACATTGAACCCAAACCTCCCCCGGCACAACTTGAGACCATTTCTTAGTGTTTCTTAATTTAAGAAACGAACCGGAGCACCTCAAACACCAACTCTAACCAACAGGAATTAGAGCTTCTACATCTCATCTTTCCTCCTGATGGGAATGAGAAGAACCCTTTGCATTTCTGGAATGCCACAGGTCTCAAAGAATTCAAGCAATGCTGATCAAGCCCAGCAGTTTCTCTGCAAAGCAAACAATATTGAACCCCGTTCTGACACCCAGGGCCAGCTGAGCCACACGGACTCGAGCAGGGTCACAGGGAAAAATGGATCTGTGGCCAGTTTGGCTTTTGGAGCTGTGCAGGGCAAGGGGCTTTGGGAAATTGTTAATGATGAGATCAGAGATTGAGCTGTGAAAGAGAAGTGTGGCAGCTACCCACGGCTGATGCACAGACACCACAAACCCCTCCTGGGCATATGTAGATATTATTTAAGTTTTCACCCTCCAAAGACATTCCCAAAAGGTGTCAGGTGTGGGGTCCCCTCTGGATCTGGGGTTCATTTACACACTCGACAGAATGACTGACAAAAAAACTATGGACAAATCCACAAGCAGGCAGATTTTCAGCCAAGGCCTAAATTAGCACAGAGGGAGATCCAGATCTGATTGGGAAGGACACGGATCACTCAGTATAAAAACTGATGGAAATCCCAGATTTTCCTCAACCTTTATTTGTAATTGAAGGAACCTGCAATCAACAAGCAGACCTTGTTTTATTTATTCCAGAGCCTCACTTGTTGCCTTCTGCACGTTTGCCACCAGCCCATCCCTCCCCATGTTCCCTTCCTGATACCCAGGGGGTCCCAGGGCAGGATCCCACAGGAACATTTCTGTTTCCACACTGTGCAGCTGAAACCAGGGGAACGACCCAAAACCAGGCAGGTAGCACTAGAAACCCAAACAATCCTGCTCCCAGAGGGGCTGGCAGGCCCAGCAGAAGCGTGGGGAACCTCTGATTAATGAAATTACAAATCAAATCATGCTCTCTGCAAGGCCTTTCTGCTTCACTTGGCACCAGCCCTGGGGACATTTCCCTCCTGTGCTGGCGCAAGCTCCTTTAACACAGACCACTGGATTTGAGAACAACACAGGGCTGGGACCTCCAAAGGCCTTCAGCATCACCACGAAATCCCTTCCACGTCCATCTTTAGCCAAAATATTCAAAACCTTCCTATAGCTAAAGTGTAACACAGGCAGAGAAAACAGGCAAAGGATGGGGGAGCAAAAGGGACAGCAGGGAAAACACAAGCCCAGGGCAGCAGGAGGTGGCCCACCCTCACCTGCTGCTGCCAGCCCCACGTCCAGGCTGCTCCTCTTGAACTCGCAGCGGCTCTGGGTCTCTGGCATAACGAGCTGGCGGCTCTGGTGCAGGTTGGAGATGATGGTGGAGAGGTCGCTGTCGCGGCTGCGGCAGAGCACAAAAACCCCACGTTAAGGAAATCCCACCTGCCCCCCCAGAACTGATTTTCCCCCGTGTGAGCACATCTGGGAGAGGCTTTTGTGTGCTCCAGCCCCTCTGAACTGCAGGAGAGGTTCCCCCTCCCTCTCTCCCTCCCACCCACGGGGTGCCTCCGTAACCTCTCCTCGGTTTTGGGGAGTGCAGAGCCCTTCCCAAGCTTCCCTCTCATTTCCCATCAAGGACCCTGCAGCTGCCAGAGCTGCTGATTCCAGCCCTGCCAGATATAACTTGCGTGGGCCAGGACTCACATCTAGGATGGAAAAACTGAAAGTGTAGGAATTGGCAGATCTGCTCCAGAATTAATAGGAAACTTGAACTGAAATAACTGATCGTTTTCTATCAGTTGCCACCCTTCTATTCTTAAAAACCTAAGTTTTTCCATTCCATCACTGCTGGGACAAAAGGCTTTTAGATTTGATTGAATAGTAGTTTTTCTCTTTAGAGAGAAACCCACCACGAGCCCGGACAGCAGCGTTACTCAGAGCTGAGGGGACAGATTTATTTACAAAAACCATTTTCAACTCTCCCCTCCAACAGATCCTGAAACAATGCTCTTCCTTCTGGGAAAAGAGGCTGTGTTAGAGCAATTCAGCATTATTTCGCCTGTTCTCCTTGCATCACATTGCTGCTAACTAGGCTGGTTTAGTCCTTTCTATTTTTTTTTTCCTTCTATGGAGAGGGAGAACACAAAAAACAATTCCCTGTGGCAGACACTGCAGCTCAGCTATCTCATCGAATGCTTTTGCTGGCGAACCACTCTCCAGTTGCAAAGTATTTCCGAATAAATGATCTCCAAGGAGTGAGGAGGAGGAGGAGGAGCAAGGCAGAACCCCCGGCAGGAGCTGGCAGTGCTGGAGCATCCCCCTTTTGTTTGTTGGCAGGAGATGCTGAACTCCCCATGCTCCCAGCGCCGGGGGCTCTGCCCGAGCTGAGCGGGGCTCTTGTGCCTCCTGCCCGCTCTGGAAAGGGAAGGTGACAGCCAGGAGAGCCAGGGACACTCGGGGAGAACACCACGGACCAGCAGCACTGCCCTCCCTGCCCGCCGGGGTGTCCTCACCTGGGGCAGCCCCGAGGGTGCATTATCTGCAGAATTACCGGGCAGGGATCTGCCTTAAATATCCCCCCGCTGCCGGAGCAGATCCCGGTGCTCCCAGCGCCCGTCCCCGGGGCTGCAGCAGGGGCTAATCTGTGTCTAGCTCGCTGCTAATCAGATAAGTTTATGACAGAAAGTCTTTAGGTACTTTCAGCGGGCGTCTGGCTCCAGATTTTCACGGGAGGCAGCAGACACAAACAGCCCCGCGGATCCCCCCGGGATGCCCCATCCCTCAGGGGGGATCAGCAGGGGAAGGGATGCTCGGATCCCAAAGCCTCTGAGCACCCATCGCATCTCCCCGCTAAAGCACCTCCGAGTGCTCCTTATGCAAGCACGAGGCTCATTACTTAAGCAAGCCCACAGGTGAGTGGGAAGCCCATTTCTCCTGTGCCAAGCAGTTTTGGGTCTTATCCTCTTTTAGCTGCCACCTTTAAGATGCATTATGCAAATATTTTGGTGTCTTAAGTCATTTATGGGATTAATGTGAAGTGATTATCAGTTCTTTTTAATCATGCCAATCAATAAGTGGCTGTCAGGGACAGAGGACAAATGCAGATAAACGCTGCCATCAGCACAAGGCCCGGAAAGGGCGGAGGAGAGGAGCCAGGAGAGCAGGGAGTGGGAAGAGAAAAATGGGATAATTACATCTTTGCATTTGCACAGTGCCTTGCATCCCAATCGAGCCCGGAGCGGTGCTGGTGTGTAAACACCTTCAGCTACGAGGAGGGATTGTTTTATCCACCAGGAAAATGCAACTCCCTCTCTCTGGAGCGGCTCCACGTAACTCAGAGAGTGCAGAACTCCGGGATATATCCAGTGGAAACAGAACCCAGGAGATCTCCGTGGAAGGCAGCATCACCACAGCAGAAGTGGTGTTTTCCTTCCCGCAGAATCTTGTGCTTTCAGGGGGTTTTCCATGGGTTTAGAACTAAAACCATTGTGGTCACAAAGGGGCATCAGCAAGTGCCAGCTCAGACACCACACGGGGCCAGGGGCACACTCCAGGCTCTGAACTCTGCTCCGTTTGCCCACGGAACCAGGCAGAATCCCAGGAAAACACGAAAGCAAACGGAACCCCAAGGTGACGCTGAGAGGAAAGGGAAGACTCGAGATAAGGCAAACAGGCTGAGACAGCTTTTAACACATCAGACTCTCCCCAGGAGCTGCTCCTTTTGCCTCGGCCCAGGAGCTTTGGAGCAGAGGCTGCCGTGGTGTCCGGGGCTTGTTCCACACCCGGCACAAGGAGAGCTGGGACAGAGCTGGGGCTCAGCCTGGGAAGGAGAAAAGGCAATGAATGGCAACCAGAGGATTTTATGAAAAATTGGGATCTCTTAGCACATAGCTGAAGGATTTCAGCATTTTTTGAACCGGCCCAGCAAAGGCAGCTCCAGCAGCTGCAGTCACACCCCAGGCACTGCCCGGGCTCTAACAAGGGACACCCCTGCCTGAGGCTCAGACTCAAGAATTAGGAATTTTCTCAACCTGCACTAAGTCCAACCAACTGCTCTCATCCCAGGGCCACTTAATAAAGGTGAACTTGGCAGTCTCAGCTCTCCAGGTCCTGCCCCAGCTCTCGGTGCTTTGGCTGGGAAGAGTTTCTGCAATTCTCAGTGCTCAGCTCTTCCTGCACACTCCCCAGCCCAGCTGCAGCGCTGCAGCTGCATCCCCAGCCCCGAATTTGGTGCTGGTCCAGCAGGACAGAGGACACTGCACTGCCACAGGCTCGGGGAGGTGCAACTAGATCATCTTTAAGGTCCCTTCCAACGCAACCACTGCACAGCTCTTCACTCCCACGTGTCAGCTGCGGAATTTTGTTCCCACCTCCTGTAAAAGAGGCCCTGTCCAGCATTTATCCAAGGCCACCTCGCAGGCTTGCAGGGAATACAACAGGCAGAGGAATACCCAGCTTGTGGGACCTCCTGCAGGATCCAGGATGTCCCTCTGGGGATCCCAACAAAGCCCAGCTCCTGCAGGACCTGGAAGGAGCCACACGGAGGGGGCTGGAGAGGGCCGGTCCTGCCCATGCAGAGGATTCCCTCCGGTGTGCCCAGGGCAGGAATTCCCTCCGGGAGCTCCCCTGCAGCCCCAGCAGAGCCCTGCCCTGTGCTGAGCTGGGCCTGAGCCCTGCAGGTGCCCTGGTGCAGCCCAGCCCCACCTCGGGCACTCCCAAGCTGATTAAAGTCTGAGCCCTGCCACTGGCACAATGTTGTATCCTAAAAACCGGATTAGGGAAGGGGGCTCCAGGGAGATCCAGAGCTCCTGAAAGGTCAGGGAGGAGACAAAGAGCCTCCAGGAGGGCTGCAGGTCGCCATGGCAACGGCCAGTTTGGGAATTCAGGGTCTGGGGACCTGCGGGAGCACAGGTGGGATTCCAGCTGTGGGAGAGTGATCTATGGATGGATGGATGGATGGAATGAAGGATGGATGGATGGATGGATGGATGGATGGATGGACTCCTGAACTTTCCCAGGATTCCAGAGGGCACATGGCTGGTAGGCCACATTCAGCTTTCCTTTCCAGCTGGGAAGTGACTCCCCGTTCCTGACAGCCTCCCAAGACCTTTCTTCTGGGAGGTGGCTCCCACCCCTGCCTGGCCAGGCTGAGGCACCAGGCACACAGCAACCCCTGGGCCTGATTTCTGGGAACACTCATCCCCTGTGGAGCAGCATCTGCACCGTGAGCCTCTGACTGGCCATGACTGAAGCCAGCAGCTCCAAGGCTCCTTCTGGTCCTCCCTTGTGCCCTGTCCCTGTGCTGGACCCTCACTCAATCCCTCTCCTCCATCCCAGTCCCTCCCAGCTGCTGGCAGCATCTCCCAGCCCGTTCTGAGCCAGCACCTTGGGATGCAGTGACTTCAGGAGAGGATGGGACACACGGGGCAGCCCCCAGGCCCTTCAGCTCCTGGCCCGGGAGCCAGGGTGGGCACAGAGATGCCCCCGAGGGTCACAGGCTGCCCCCAGAGCTGGGAGAGGTGGCAGCTCCCAGCGCCCGCCCGGCCAGAGCCAGGCCGGCAGCAACGCCTTCTAAATGTGTTTCATTTACAGACATTAGCGGCGGCTGCATCTTTAACGAGGAGAAGGATGAGCAGACTAATGGCTGGAGACAATTAACCAACACATAAATCAGCGGCGGGGCTCTGCAGCGAGCAGGCAGCCAGGCGCCCGCGGGCCCTGGTGGCTCTGCCCGACGCTGCTCAGAGTGACTGCAGGGGGGGAGGGAGACCATTCGGTGGAAATTTAAATAATTTTCAGTAGTGGCTGCCTCTCTGTTTGCTGCAGCTCTCTCTCTCCGAGGCAACGGAGCAGTAACCCCGCTCCAAATGTCCCATCCTGGCCAGGGGTGAGGCTGAAGGAGCCTTCCGGAGATTTCCCACCCTGCTGGCACCCAGGGCTTGCTGTGCCCCTGCCCAGAGCCACAAGGGCACTCACAGAAACCTCCCAGTGCCTGGAGCCAGGCAGGAAAAGTGCAATCCCTGTGCAGAGGAGGAGTTCCACCCACGCTGCAGCTCCTCTCAGCAGCACCCACGGAAGCTGCTCCAGGGTTGGGATATTTGTGTCAGTTTGGAGCTCAAGCTGTCGTTTTTCTGCTCCAGACCTCCCTGGGATGTCGGGGATGCAGCTCTGGGCTGCTGCTGCTCCATGGGGATGTGCAGGCACCAGACACCAGAGCCCACCTGGTCCTGCGGCCACAGAGCTCCAGAGAGAGCTGGGATAAATCCAGAGGGAGTTCTATTCCCAACAGCCCCAAAATTCCACAGATCCAGGAACTGCGAGAGAGCTGAGGGAATGGGGAATGAGTCCAGCACCACACAGACTGGGTAACTCTCCTCCTAATACTTGATCAAATCAAAGGAGAACTGGGGAAACGCAGTCAAAAATCTCCGAAGGGATGCAAAGGAGACTGGAAGAGAAGAGAGACTCAGGAAGTAAAACGGGGAGGAAATAAAATGGAAAAATATTTCTTTTAAAATACATTTCACCGGCTCTCCATCCCCTTAACGATCACCCAGTAAGTGCAGGGATTATATTAAATTTTACTGATCAATACAGCGGCCATAAAACTGTCCCGACCCTCTGCCCCTCCCTCCAATAAAGAAAGAAAAAATCCAATATGCAGAAGGAGGAATGTCAGGGCTTGCAGGGGAGAAGACACGAGGGCAGAGATCAGGCCAGGGCAGGGGGAGCTGCCTGGCTGGACCCAGGGCTGGTTCCAGGATGTGTTTCAGTGGCACCCCTGGCTCAGGTGATGGGTTCACATCGTTCACCCTGCAGTGGTTTCCCTCCCTGAACCCTCTGCTCCCACCCTGCCTGGCCAGGCTGGTGGGCCAGGAATGACAGGGAAGCTGCAAGGAGATGAGAAAATCACCAGAAGCTGCAGAAACACAAGGGATTGGCCCTCCTCTGTTGATCCCAGCAGCACAGAAAGCCGAGTTTCTGTGTCAGGAGCAGTGTCCCAGCCAGAGTCACGGCCTCACGTTGCACCAGGGGAGGCTTAGATTGGGCATCAGGAAACATTTCCTACCCAAAACAAGGAATAAAGCCCTGAGCAGGCTGCCCAGGGCTGGAGTCCCAGCCCTGCAGGGATTCAGGAGCTGTGTGGATGCAGCCCCTGGGGACACGTTCAGTGGTGGCCCTGGCAGGGCTGGGTCAGGGCTGGATTTGATGACCTTGGAGGGCTTTTGCAGCCTGAAGGAGCCAGGATTCAGCAACAAGGAGAGGTGGCTCAGGGCTGCCCAAGGTGCAGCACACGCCCAGGGCCGGGGGATGTAAATCAGGCAGGGCCTGGGGAAGGAATAATGAGCTTTTTATGGAAGCCATTAAAGGGAGAGCCCAGATTGGTCCATAAATGCTGTTGCATCATTACAGCCCAGAGAAACAGCCTTATGTAAGAGCACAACGGTGGCACGGCAGGGCTGGTGCCACTCAGGCACTCTGGGGTGCTCACATTTCCTAGCTGGCATTTTTTAAAAAACTAATAACTGATTTCTAAAGAAACATCAGCACTCCAGCCCAGCCCCTGGGAAAAAAACACCTCTGTTGGTGAACGTGGGGGTTGTCCAAGCACCTGGAAGAGCTGCAAGAGCAATTCCTGCTGCAGCCCCCACATAAAATGCCAGCACTCTCACTGCTTTTCCCTTAACCTGCAGTGTCCAGCCTCCGTGGGCCATTTAATCACGGACTCATTGATTTTTAAGCCCCAGAAGGGACTGCTCTATCTCCCTGCTCTGACCTCCTGCACAGAACCTGTCAGAAAATCAGCCCCTGGTGCTCCCAGTTAATGGTGGCAGCTCAGAGTGGAAAAAATGTGTGAGTTGTGCCTCTGCTCAGCAGGAACAGAGACCCCCCCCATCCCAACCCTGACCACGCCAAATCCAGCGCTCTGGGAATAAAATAATGTTTATTCCCAGGAAGTGATGAATCCTCTCAGCTTCTTCCTTACGAGAACAGGGGGAAAAAACCCCATTTCCCAACTCTGACTCTCACACACACCCAGAGCATGGAATCGGCGAAGTATGAGCCACCCCCAGCCCAGCAGAGCCGAGAGTCACCCCGGGGTAAGAAATTCTGTGGAGTAACTTTCCCCTGAGCACGCCTGGCTGTGCCCTGGTGTGGCTGCTCAGTGCCAGAGCTGCCCGGGCAGCCAGGCAAGGTCAGAGCCCCTGAGCCCCAGCAGTAAGGCCGGGCTTGCCTGAGTCAGCACCGAAGGCAGGGCTGGGATCAGGGAAAGCTGGGAAAGCTCAGCTCAGCCCCGGCGTCCCCCCTGCCTCTGCTCCTCACCTTGCACCGAGCTCCAAACCCGCAGCATCCCCCGACCGTGAGCTAAAGCTGGGCACGGCGGGATTGGGGTCAAGGATCTGCAGGCTCAGGTGACGGGGAAGGTGTGGGGGGAGCAGCGGGGGCTGTCCCTGCTCACAGGAGCTGCGTGACCCGGGCCAGAGCTGCCAGAGCTGCCAGTGCTGCCAGTGCTT
>VWZQ01003239.1:94359-114154 GCA_013397015.1 Myiagra hebetior
GCTCCCAGAGCTGCTGCCTCTGCCAGAGCTGCCACCTCTGCCAGTGCTGCCATCTCTGCCAGTGCTGTAACCTCTCCTGCCAGTACTGCCAGTGCTGCCACCTTTCCTGCCAGTGCTGCCACCTCTCCTGCCACCTCTGCCACCTCTCCTGCCAGCCCTGCCACCTCTCCTGCCAGCCCTGCCACAGCCAGGCTCGTTGCCCCAGGACGGGCTGGGTGCAGCAGCAGGGATGTGCAGCTCTGAGCAGCACCAGGGCTGTGCCTCCTGCCCCAGCCTGTCCCCATCCCTCTGCCCGCAGCCCAGGAGCCCCGGGGCAGCCTCTGATTGTCACTTCATGAACAGTTCCTGCTGCTCCCTCTCCCAAACTCATCCCAGCTCCTCCGTTTGCTGCACACGCCCAGCTGGGACTGGGGTTTGTGCCCAGCGATGGTTCAGACTGTGCCTGGCACCAGGAGTCCAGCCTGGGACCTGCTGGAGCTCCTGGAAATTCCCCGTGGGAATTTCTCTGGACAGAAGCAGGATTTCCTGCAGGCAGAGCTCAGGGAAAGCTGCCCCTCACTCCTTGGCCACCTCTGGTTGTGTTTTTATTGTTCAGCCTTTTGGGTAAGGATGCTTAACCAGCATCCCACCTCTGCCTCTCAGGTACCTCCTCCTCCCGAGGAGATGTCACCCACCAGACACAGCAAAAAGGGAGAGAAAGAGGGAAATGAGGGAAAGGAAAAGAGGAGGGAGGGATAAACAAGTTTTCCCAACTGGAGGGAGCAGAGAGGCCTGAAAATCCCAGCCCTACCCATGGACAGCACAGCCCTAAATCTCCCTGCAGACTGAGCCTGAAAAAACAAATTAATCATCTTGCAATGTCCCGAGCAAAATGCCCATAAAATTTCATTAATGCTCATGACAGTTCATAAAAATGATCAGTAGGGCTGGCAACTCCAAAATAAGGTGGAAATAAGTATGAAGATGTTTTTACTGTAAGCCTGCTTTGTCATTCAGCTCAGCAAGCTCATAAATAAAAAAAAGATGGAATTACACCACCCTGAGAGATGGGGAGGAGAGAGATCCCTGAAGTTTTGGACTTGTCAGGGACACACAAACAGATGTTCTGCTCAGCCAGTAAACAGAATGTGTGGCTGACACAGCTGCTGGGCCTGATGGAGACGAGGCCTCTTTAAATATCCCAAATTCCCCTCATTTTCTCCACTCATCAAGCTTTGAGCTGATGAAATATTAAAATCCTCGGCTGAGCAGCTTTAATTGGGGCTGGGGCAGGAGGGGAGACCCCGAGCAGAGGGAAGGGAGGATCCACAGGAGCCCCTCACATCACTGAGGTGTTTGGGACACGTCCAAATCACTCCAACCCCACAGGAAGGTGTGAGGAGGGAGCTCAGGAAATCTCCTGCTCCAAAAGCAGGTGGATGTGAATCCTTCTTTGAGGTCTGTAGGAACTAAAAGCTATGGGGAATCCTCCCCAAGGCTGCACCCAAGCCCCTCTGTGCCTCAACAATACACAGAGGCCTTGAGATGCTCAGTTTAGCCCAAATCCTTTAGGATACCCTACACAAGGTCCATGAGACCCCGCTCCTCTGGGGATAAACATGGCCAGAATTACACTTAATAAACTTTCTCCCTTTTCTTGTAGGTATCTAACAGCTTTTCTCACCTTTATTTGAAATATAACTTTGGCTTTAAATGGAAATTACCAGCTCCCCATTCCCCTTTACCATTTGAATCTCTGCTAGGCCATAAATGGTCTCCTCTCCCTGCCCCATCCCTGCAGCCAAATAAATCTTCCTGGGAATGAATGCAAGAGCAGAAAGTGCTACTAATGAAATGATGATGACATAATTAATTCAGATTAAGTAACACTTTTCAGCACACCACATTTTCTCCTTCTTTGGCCTCATCCTTACAGGAAAGGGAGAAGTCACCCAGGTACCTCTGCTGTGCCTGATTCTTTAAAACCCAGGATGAGGATTAAAGCATTTCCCTGAGCAGCCCATTCCCCAAACCCAGAGCAGAAGTGATTGGGATGGGCTGAATGCAGCCTGATGTGGAATAAATGCCCTCCCACACCAGGGCAAGCCACGGCTGACACATCCATGGTGTCTTACTGGGGACTTTGCAAGTTTTCCACAGAGTCAAGAACCAGCTTTAAATCATCCCCCAGAGTCCCCAGGAGCTCTGGGAGCAGCTCTGCAGGTCACACACAGTCAGGATCTCCCCAGTCTCCTCTGCCCTGAATTTATGGGATGGGCAAAACCCGACTCTCCCAGCTCTATATCAGCATTTCCAGCTGGGAGCACGAGGGGAATCAGGGGCTGCCAGAGGGTGAGGGCAGCTCCCCATTTGGGGACACTCCAGCCCCTGTGCCCCTGCCTGCTTTCCCTGCTGGAGCTCCAAGGCTCTCATCTGCCAAAGCCCAGCCCTGGCACCTGCTGAAGGCTGAGGCTGCTCAGGGCTCACATTCAGCCTCCAGCTGCTAAAAACTTCCTCTGACCTTTCAGTCCCTGTTTCGGCTCTCGGAGATTAGAAGGCAAAAGCTTACCAGGAAAAAAAAATAAAAATAGCCAGCCCCAAAGGCATCCTCTATCAATCCTGAAAGGGCAGGGCAGAGCTGCAGGATGCTGTGGCACTCGATAACGTCACCTGTGTCACACGGCAGAGCTCTCTGCTGAGTCAGGAGCAGCCCTGACACCTTCACTAGCAGCTGCTTTTCAATCCTCCCTGCTCTCCTTTCCTCTCCCGGGGTGTCTTTCCAAAAGAAGGAGCTAAATCACTGATTTCACCTTTTGTTTGCTTCTCCCAGCTCATTTCCCAGGTATTCTGCATCTCCTCCTTCCCCTCGGCCTGATTTATGCTCTTTTTCCTCTTGCCTCTCCTGTTCCATTCCCACTCAAACACAATTTCCGAAGGGCTGCAGCTGCACCACACCGACCCAGCCTGCACATCCAACACTCCACCCTGAGCACTGCTGGTTAAACCCAGTTCTGGCTGAGGCAGAGTTTGTGCCTGGCTTAAATCGAGGCCCAAAAAGGACGTTTTATTCAGATTTAACCACACCTGTCCACGTGTACAGGGACACACAGGCTCTTGGCCGAATGTCTCCTGTCTAAAACACATCCCAATCCCATGGTGTCCAACCAGGAATGTTGGTTCAATACCTCTGAAATCTCTGTTTAACCTCAGGCTGTTAAATACATTTTATCTGCTCTGGGCAAATGCTGCCTTTGTTCTCCTGCCTCTCCTGTGCAGCCTTCACTGGGATACACCTGGGTACAGCAGGCTGGGAGCTTCCCCTCCAGAGGCTTTGTGTCCCTCTGGCAGTGCAGGGACTCTCCCCCACCCTCCTGCCTCCTCTCTGTCCCTGTTTCACTGCACTGCTGAGACAGAAATCCAGCCTGGGATGTCCTGCACAACTCACTCCTGTGCTCAGTGTCCCCACGTGCCCCAGTTCTCTGCCCGGCTCTTTGTCTTTGCACAGCTTTAACCAAATTAAAACCACCTCCCTTCCCTGCCAGCCCCTCTTTAAGCAGGGCAGGACTTCCCTGGGAACAGGGATGGCTTCACTGCACTGAGGTGTCCTGGAACTGCCAGGAATTGCCACCCTGAGCTGCAGCAGGACGTGGCACTAACACACCCTGGCCTCGTGCCTGCCGCTCCCTGCAGCTCCCTCAAGGCATCAGGCAGCAACAAAGGGAAGGAAAATCCCTTTCCTGCCGGGAACTGCTCTTCATTGCCCGGTTTGTCCCCATGAGATGCCTCCCCTCACCAGGGTGATCCTGCCTGGGTGCTGAGAGGGGCAGGGACCAGCTCTGAACCTCGGTGTTTCAAGAGTGGACAGGCTTAGCTTGAAACAAGCAGGGCATCACTCACTGACCACATTTCAGCCAATTATTCCAGGCACGGTGAGTCCACAGGAAAGAATTCGACCTTAGACAGGAAATTCTGGAGGAAAACGAGCTGTAAACATAAACCCAAACCTGTATCCACTTCAAAGCTGAAAAGGGAAAGGAGCAAAGCACCTGGCAAGGCACAGAGAGATCCCAATCTCCCTTCCAGGACAATTCCCTGATCCTCAGTCTCTGGTTCTTTGTCTAGGGAATGATTTGTACCCAATTAAATAGCTTTTTATCCAGGGCAGTGCCTCCAGCAATCCTGAGGTGGCTGAATCCACTGGATCCAGGTATCCTCTGACAACTTGGAAGGAAGATCAAAGACAAACTCGTGGCAAAGGGGGAGGGAAATTCAGGGGGCAGCTGCCAGCCTCGGCTGATTTCAGGTTCCGTGGTGGTTCTGGGCACCCTGGGGCACCTCAGGGATCTCCTGCCACAGTCTGGGCATGACCCAGGAAACTCCCCTGAGCTCAGCTGTGCAGGGCACTGATAAAAAAGGTCAGCTAAACCTTTCTGCCAGCCCATGGTAGATTTGAGGTGTGTTTTACAGGGCTGTGTGGCAATTCAGACCACTTAAATACATAAAATCTTTTTCTGTACTGCCATATAAACACAAAATCCTTCTTCTGCCACACAGCTTAACAGGTTTTTTCCTCCTTGATGGGCTGGATGGGCAGCATTTGACAGCTGGACTCATCAGGAAAAGCAAAACTTCTGTTCCCAAGGGGAATTACTGAGGTTCCTTCCAGGACAGAGCTGAACTGAAGGGAACAGTCAAGTTGAAGAAGCCCAGGAAATGTATTTGCCATAAAAACCAGACCATTATTTTTATTCTATGTGCTGCAAGTCCAGAATTATTCTTTTTAAGACAGGGATTTTAATTTCCAAAGGTGCTGGCACCCTCAGCTGCCATTGTGCAGAATCATTGCTCACAGGGCCATTAATTAAGGCACTGTCAGCACTTCCATCCCAAACCTCTGCCTTTTAGGAGTTTATAACTCAGCCATAAAACTCTGCTCTGGGCTGAAATTTATCATGAAAGGGTCTGCCTGGAAGGAATCCATCCTTTTGTATTTGAGAATCCCAAAAGCTTCGAGCAGCAGAGCAGGGGTTTTATTCTAAGGGCTGCCTTTCAAAACCTGGGTTTTATGGGTGCTGGCTGAGCTGGGCCTGCTGCACCACCCACTGCAGGGTGGGGTTTGTGCTCTTAACGCTGGAAAATGCACAAATTATGGCAGCTGATGGTTCAGAGCCACAGCCTGTGCTCAGTTAAATACCAGAGAATTCCTCTGCCCTCCCTGCTCCCTGCTGGAGCGTGAATCCCCAGGGATTTCCCACCTCCACTGCCATGGCCAAGGTTTATTCACACTGCAGTGGACATGGCCCTCTGCTCCACCAGCACAAGTATTTCCCCTTTTTTCCACCTCTGACTGAACAGGTTCACACAAAACACCAAAAACTCAGAGCTCTGCCTGGGCTGTCTTTGCCAGCAGATCCCACGGAGCAGATCCCGATTTCCACAGCAGCCACGTGTGGATGGAGCACTCACAGACCCTGCACTGCCCTGCCCTCATCTGCCCCCTCCTGTTCTCTGTTTTCTCCTCCCCAAGAAGTTCCACAGCTGCTCAGATTTATTGCTCCCATTCCAGAAAAGGAGCAGTGTTCTACAACTCAAGGGCTGCGTCCCCATCTGGCAACCCAGTATCGAAGAGATCTTTCAAAATCCCAATTTTTAGTGCAAATTTCTGCAGCTGGATTTTTAAAGGATTAGAAGAGTCTGTGAGTGTCAGCAGCACGTGGAGATAATGCACCAAGCCCAGGGTAGCCCCAGACCCAGAGGCCACAGAGGAATATTCATGTTTGCAACTGGAGAGCTTCAATTTACGAATTTCCACCTTCCTGGCACCAGAGTGAACATATCAAAACTGGGCTTTCTTTACAAGTCTCATCAATTCTGTCTTCCAGTGTAAAAGGGACCGATTACCCCACAACTTCCCCAAAATAAAAACAAAAGGGAGGGTGTGTGGGAAGGGGAGAAGGAGGAACAAAGGGAGGAAGGAAAACCCCCCCACCCAGCACTGCCAGCAACGTTCATTCATCCACCAGCATCCAGTAACAAATCAGAAACTCCCAGCCTACCCCAGAGAGGTGCCCAAAAATGGTACCTGCAAGAGGTCTCTCGGAAGGAGATGTTTAAATCCCAGTGGGTGTGAATCCTGTCAACAAACAAAAGAGAGGTCAGTGGCACAGGCTCAGTGCTCATCTCCTGCCCCTCAAACCCTGCTCCCCCCGGGGACCCCCTCAGCCCCTCAGCCCCAATTCCTGCCTTGTCCAGCCCCACTTGGAGTTCTGAGTCCACAGCAGGGCCCAGGAGCTGCTCAGCACTGAGAGATCCTTTCCTTGCTGCATCCTGACCCCCTCCTGCNCTGCTGCACCCAGACCCTCTCCTGCTCCACCCAGACCCTCTCCTGCTGCACCCAGACCCCCTCCTGCTGCACCTAGACCCTCTCCTGCTGCACCCAGACCCTCTCCTGCTCCATCCTGACCCTCTCCTGTTCCATCCAGACCCTCTCCTACTCCATCCAGACCCTCTCCTGCTGCATCCTGACCCTCTCCTACTCCATCCTGACCCTCTCCCTGAGCACTGCAGGTGCTGTCCCAGCTCCCAGGCCCCGCTCAGAGGAGGCAGAACCCCCGAACGTGTCTGTGCCGTGTTCCCTCCCCAGCTGGAAATGAATTATCAGCAATTTCCCACCTGGGGAATTAACTCGGCGTGTTCTGTCACTCTGCCTGTGACAGGCAGGAGTAGCAGGCTGGGATGAACAATATCCTAAATTAAGGCAGAGCAGCCAGGGGGGGTTGGGGTTTTGATGGATTTGTTTTCTCCCCTCAGCCCCAGACAGCATCCCCAGCACCCCAGGGATGAGGCAGTGCTTGACCTCTGTCTGGGTGTCCCCTCTGGAGCTCTGCTGTCCCCACGTTGCTGGGGACTTGCACAAAGCTGCTCCTGACCCACCCTGTTCAATCTCAGATGCTGTCACTGCACTTCTCCTCTTTCCCTCCCCTCCCACACCAATGGAAGAGGCCACTCTTTTAAAACAGGAATTAAATGCACGAACCCACAAGACAATGCTGGGCTTAAGTCCAGCAGCATGTGAGGATCTTGCTGGTAAAGCTGAGCCTTCCTCCCTGGCTCCCCTGGCTTTCATCTGCCCGGAGATTCCCGGGATAACATCTCGGAGATCCTGACAGGCAGTTTGCACCTGGGGGTGGAAAAGCTCCCAGGCTGAGGTAATGCATTTATCAGGGCTGGGTGGAATCTCCCTGTGAGAGGAAGTTAAGGCTTCCCAAACTACTGCAGAGCAATGGAATTTGTAGAGTCTAATTTAGAATTTTGGAATCATTAGGGTTGGAAAAGCCCTCTAAGCTCATCCAGTCCAACTTTTAATGCAGCACTGCCTCGTTCACCACTAAACTGTGACCCCAAGTGCCACATCCACGCACTCCTTGAGCACTTCCAGGGATGGTGACTCCACCACTTCCCTTGCTTGGTGTCTGGGATAAGCCAGAGGGCAGTAACAGAAGCCAAGACTGGCCTAAATTTTAGTTCAGCTTGTTGGGGAGGGGCAGCTTGGGCAATAGTCTGGGAGAAAAGAAAAAGGCTTCCTGAAGGCAAAGTTTCCACCTGAATCCTGCTCTATGCTCAGTGCAGCTCTGCCAGTGTTGCTGTGACTGAAATAACTGCACAGGTGACACTGATACAGAAATGCCCAATGCTGGCACCATCCTCCTCCCCAAACAGCAAAAACGATGTTCACAGCCAGAGCAACATCCCCAGCAGAGAGTCAGGACAGCTTAACCAGAGCTGGGAACTCAGCAACACAACTGCTGCTTGTAGGCAGCGCTGTAAGGGAGCAGCATTTCCAGGAAGCTGGGATCTGAGAGAAAGGAAAAGGATTTTCCTCTGCAGCAGCAACCTCCAGAGCTGAGTGCTGCACTCTCCCAGCACAGGGACGCTGTGGGAAGGAGGGGGGATCAGCTGCCATGAGCTGAGTGCTCCGACCCAGGTGGGAGCTGCAGGTCCCTGCCCCTTCCCAGGGCTGCAGGAACAGGGCAGGGAAGGTTCTCTCTGCCTCACATCTCTGAAAGCCACGGGCCATGCCCAGCACCACAGAGGGACTCCCTGTCCAAGGCTGAGCTGAGGGACCAGCCAGGAAACTTCCAACTCCTGCTCTAACCCCCAGAGTCTTTCCTTCCCCAGGGCCCAGCCCTCAGAGCAGCAGGAAGCCTCCCTTGTGCCAGCAGTGGAAGGAAACACCACGAATGGAATTGGGAACGGGAGGAAAGGGAAAAGGCAAAGTGCTGAAAGCAGCGACGAGGCGTTGGCAGGGGGCACGTCCAGGGCAGCGGGAGGAAAGCCCAGGTTTGCTGAGGCCTGGCCTTGTTTTCCCATCCCAGTTTAACCTATTTCTGCTCTCAGTGGGGGCCAGCAAAGCCCCGGCCCCCGGGGGAGGACACAACAGGTGAATTAGGGCAGCAGCAGATGGGGCACAGCCCCTGCAGGGCCCAGCTGTCGTGTCTGGGCTGCGGCGCCTTTGTGCTGCTGCTGCTGCCCCAGCCCAGCCCTGCTGCCCCTGCCAGGGCAGGCTGCTCCCTGCTCCAGGCTCTGGAGAAGCTGGAAGTGCCCCCTCTTTGGGACAGGGGGGCTGGGGACCCCCATCCAAGGGATAAAACGCTTGGGAATGCTGGGGGAGGGAGCTGTTCCCTGCCTGGGCACCGAGCACTGAATTCCTCTTTCTTCCCTTATTTCTGAACTCACAGAACTCTGCCTGCTCTATTTGCCCCAGTGTTCCCAGCTTTCCCCCCACACTGCAGCAGAGCTGCCAGGAAAAGAACAGCTACAAAAGCAGTGGGAGTTTAACCCAGCCAGGAAGAATCCTGCTCTCCCCCAAGGAAATAAAGCTGAACCAAGAGACCTCCAGAGAAACTGACAGAGAACTGCTGAGAGCGCAGCCATGGCGAGCTGGGGGATCACTGCCTAAGCACTGCCAAACATTTTTCCTTCATTTCCTAATAAACAAGGCAAAGCAATTACAGTAATTAAAGATTTAAGATAAGAGCACTTTATATTTGGGGGGCCCAGCATTATCAATTACGGAGTTATCATGTTGTTCTCCCTCCTAATGAGACGATCTAGCAGTGTAATTTTGCAGCATTAAAAGCATAATTAAAGGGGGCAGGAGAAGCAGGGCAGTTCACCAGAACTGATTAGGAGGGTTCCCTGTGCTCCGTGGCCCCCGAGCACGGGCACAGCCCAGAGCCATTCCCTGAACACCTTTCCATTTCCAGCAGATAACCCTGGAACACAGCTCCTGGACAGCTGCAATGATAAACCCAGACTTTAATTACAGGAGGGTTTTATGGGAAGAGCTGGTTGCTCTTTTGTCTCCCTGCTCCAAGCCCTCGGCTGCTGAGGGTACCCAGCATCTGTCAGAGGCAAGGGGGCAAAGCTGATCTACTCCCAGGCAAGGAACACATAAAACACCAGGAAAGCAATTACAGGCCTCCAGTTCCCTCTGCTCTGTTTTTACAGGGCTTGTCTCAGGATCTGAGCCCCGGGATGCATCAGAAGGAGATGACAACCGAGGTGAGGTGCAGTGATCTGCATGGCAGGCTGAGGCACCATGCCTTTAGGGGGTTATTTTCCTGGAGTTACACGTTTTCTGAAAGTCCTGGTTTTTCAGAGGGGTGAGAGGACCCAGAATTTTGCAGCTGAGTATTGTGGGCACTGAGGCCTCACAGGAGAGGCCAGGTCAGTTACCAGGATCTAACTCAAGACAATCCCTTCTCCTCTTCCTCTGAGACTGTGGAATTCCAGGATGAATGTTTATGGCACTGGGAAAATCAGGATCAAAATCAAGCAGTCACTCCTGCCTCCTGCAGCTCCATCACTTCTCCCTCACTCCTAGAGGCTCTGAGGATGCTCTGTAATCAAACACAGAACCCCACACCTTGCTGCTACCCCTTCCCAAACTCTGCTTCCCAACACCCAATTCCCCTCAATTGAAATGACAGCAGAATTTGAGCACAACTGAAAGCAGAAGGAAGGATTTGGGGCCCCCACACCTCTGTGTTTCAGACAGCTGTGGAGAAGCCCACAGATGATTTCTTGCTCGTGCAATTCCTTGGCCACAAAGACACAGAGCTCTGGACAGGGAGTGAGACACAACTGATAACCAGCAAATCCAGACCCTTCAGCACAAACTCGAGGCCACACAGAGCCTCACTCACCCCAAACACGAGTAAGTGAAAAAACCCCCCCAGCTGCCCTTTGTGAGCTGAAATGTGACATTTGCAGCGTGGTTTCAGCCCCTGGAGGTGACTCCCTGGGGCAGTGCTGGCTCAGCAGGGCTGCTCCTGCCCTGCCCAGTCTCTGTGTCTGTGCCCTGCACTCCAGCACTGAGTACTGCCCTGTACCTTCTTTTCATGATACTGATGTGCAGATCCTCCTCCTGCTTCACTTCGGGGTGCTGACCATTGCTCTTGTCGCTCTCCTCGCTGTCCTCACTGTGGGAGAAAATGGAGCTCAGCTCTTTCTTGGGGATCCTGGTGGGGGGCAGGGGGATCGTCCTCTTCTCTGCCAGCCGGCCCCGGTTCTGGGGTGGGGTGGGGAAAGAGGGAAAGAGAAGAAAACAAGAATTCAGTGAGGAATCTTGGATCCAAGGAGCTCCTCTCCGGAGCTGTCAGTCCCTGCAGGGCCCACACTTTGTCCTGCTCACTCTGCAAAGGACTTTCCAGCACTTCTGCACCCAATTCTTCCACTTCTGCCCAAGCCAGGCACTTCCAGACTCTCCCACCCCTCCACTCCCAGCCTGCAGCTCATCCACACCGAGAGGAAGGAGGTGGCAGCAGAATCAGACACCAATCTCTGTCTCCAGAATATTTCCCACCCAATATCTGCACGTCATCATTCAATTAAAGCTCTGGAATAGCCCGGGGAAGTCCCAGAGGATCCAGGGCTGGAAAGGGACACCTGCCTGTGCCAGCCAGCAGCAGGCTCCTCTGACACCAGAACACCCTGAAAGCAGGGAGGCTGCAGTGCCACTGCCCCACAGAATCTGAAATTTCAGCCAACAAAATCATGGAACTGGGATGGGAACTGGAAAGTGAGGCCACAGTTCTGTGCACGTTCTCTGAACAGGGAGAAAGGTGCCTGAAACAGGGCCAGTAAATGCACAGAACACTTAAATAATAACAGCTTCTCTGAAATGAATTGATTTCAGCTTTCCAAATAAACCTGGCAAAAGGCAGAAGTCTCGGGAAAGCCAGTCAGGCTCTCTGCAGGGGAGGAACACTGATAGGAGAGCCCACGTTTTTTTAATTAAACAAATTAAGAACTTTACACAAATACCGAACAAAAACTTGTTTACCCCTGTCAATAAATTCCAGTTGTGGTCATTAAGGGCAGCCCTAATCGCTGTGATAACGAGCTAAACCCATCTGGAAGGCATCACCCCAAGAAGCCACACTGGCTTTTCCCACCGAGCTGCAGGTCCCAGCCAGGAGCAGCTGAGTGTGAGCAGCAGCACCCAGGGGAGAGGAGAGCAGTGGGCCAAAAACGGCACAAAAACGGGAAAATGTGGGGAAAACCACGCACTTTATGAACTCTGCATCTCCTGCCCTCAGACACTTTTTGTGTTCACGGTGTTTTTCCAGCCCTGCCCCTCTCCTGCTCTGTGCACCCAGGGAATGAGCCCCAAGTGCAGCCTCTGCCCAAAGCCACCTCAGGAGCAGGAGCAAACTCAGCCAAAAGGGGAGACAAACCAGGGCTCTTCCTTGTAAACCCCACGATTCCAGCCCCAACAACACCATTTAAAAAGTCCTGTTTGCTCTGTATTTTTACCCTCAGGTTTGGGGCATTTTATTTATTTATTTCCTACATCCCTCTGTCCCCAGAAAATTCAAACAGACCGAGCCAATCATTTTTGCCTTTTATACTCATCTGTCTCCAGCTTGGAATCAATTGCACCTCCCTAATCTGTTTAGAGGAATCCACCAGCAGATACACATCACTTTCAAATTAAGCACAAAGGTAGCCAGAAGCCCGGCCCAGAACATGCTCCAAAATCAATTGTCTTGCCATTGACTTGGAAGGGCTCTGGTCCAAGCTGCAAACACAAAAACCTCTCCAGAACACACCCAGCACGTCCCTGGTGAGGAGCTGCTCTTCAGAACACCAGGCAGGGCAGGTGTCAATGCAGAATTACAGCCCAGGAACCCTCCAACAACCTCAGCAATGCCAGAGAGGAGCCAAAGGAGCTCCCCAGCACCGATCCAGCTCAGGGAACCTCTTGGAGGTTCCCAACAGGAGGATTTCAGCCTCGGATGGGGAGCAGAACATCCCTTTTCCTCTCTTCAATGAACTTAACCCGACGTCTCTGCCATCTCCAAAGCCTCTGTGAGGGCTCAGTGTTGTGGGCACTGCAGAAAGGCCTCGTGTTCGAGGGCTCCCCTCCCTTCATCCATCGTTAAAGATGAATTCCGTGGGTTATGGTTCCAGCTAACGAAGCACAGCTGGAGCTGCAGTCAATAACCCTCGGCTCCCCCGACAGCTCAGCCCCGCTCCTGCGTCAGCCCGGCCCTCGCTCCCTCCCTGCTCCACCCTCCCAGGGTCTTCTGACATCATTAATTGCTTTCATTGCCTCTCCAAAGTATTGTCAGGGTGGGGGGTGGCTTTGTTTTTAAAAAATCACAGGCAGGAATATTTCCTTTCCCCGGGAAACATCAGATGGGTACCAGCACATGATTTCAAGCTACCCGAGTCCAGAGATGCAGCTGCAATTAAAAACAAAAAAAAAAAAAACAACAAAAAACCAAGAACTTGGGAACAGCAGCAGGTTCTGGGAGGGGAGAAGTCTGGAAGCCTGATCCTTCTGCCATGGAAGGAAAGGAGCCTCAGAAAGATGGAGAACACTGCGGGTATTTCTTCCTTTCTGAGAGATGGGGGAAATTCCGCTCTGTGTGGCTGAGCAGGGTCAGAGGAGTTACAAAAGCAAATCCTTCTCCCCCCACCCATCCAGCCCCTCCTGGCTCTCCCCTGGAGCCGCATCCTCCCAGCCAAGAATCCCAAAATCCAAGGAGTTGCATAAGAGCCCTGGGAGAGCTCGCAGATGGAATGAGGGGCGGAGAGCTCGGGGCTTGGGGGAGACACAGGAAAGGAAGGGAGGGAAGGCAGGGAAGCTTTCCTGGCCTGGAGCTGCTGCAGCAGGCTCAGCACAGCTGAACGCCCTGGTGTGACACCACCAGGCAGCCAGGGAAGGGAAGAGCCCTGCCGGGAGGGTCCCTGGTGAGCCTTTAATTGATCCCAGCCATGGAAAGGCCGAGAGCTCCGAGGGCTGCGAGGAGAAGGAAAATAATGCCCATGAAAGCAAAGCTTTGGCCAGCCCACGTGAAAGCCTGGACAGCTGATCCCAGCAGGAGCTGACCCAGGCAGAGGAGCAGGTGCTGTCCCTGCGGACACCGGGCCAGGGCCAGAAAAAGGCACAGAAATGCAAATGCCCCAAGAATTGGCTCCCACGTAGAAATATCAAAGCTGCTTGCGAGATGATTCACGTGCCTGTGATTCAGCCCTCAAAAATAATGACTATTGGATAAAAAAGCTGCAGGAAAAACCAACCCATCCATGCATTCCTTCTGCATACGTAAAGCTGGGAAATACAGGGAGCAGACAGGGAATGCTGGGGGGAGGTAAGAGGGGAGGTTTGTGAGCTGCTGGGAGCAGGAGAATTCTAAATCTCTTCCATATGTGAAGGAAATCCTCAAGCCCAGACAGAATTTTCTCTCTCTTTTTATCGATAGTAAAGATAGGGAAAAGGAAAGGGGGAGGTTCGGAGAGCCTGGGATATTTTTCTTTTGCTTTTCCAAATAATAAACCTGGCGGAATGGCTTTAATTAGGGAAATTACACAGCAGTGGGGACCACACATCCCCCTGTAGAATAACTGGCAGAGTTTGCATTTACCTTCAGCTGTGATTAGTGTAAACACCTCGGAGAGGGTCAGGTTGCCTTCCAAGATAATCCTGCCCTGTCCCCTGGGCCTTCATTAGCCCTTCCAGCCCAGTGTGCTCCCAGCCCCACTGTTCCAGTAGCAAATCCAGCCCAGGCACGGCTCTGCTGCCCTGGGCTCACTGGAATTGCATCCAAGCAGAGGTCACAGGCAGGAGAAGGTGCCCAGGCTCTCAGTCATGAACACATGAATAAAACATCTCCCGAGGAATCCCTTCCCCTGCCTCCCACCAGCCATAGCCACCTGACCACTGACAGGTTTGTCACCCACATTCTCCTCCCAGTGCCACCAGTGCCACACTGGAGCTGTTCCAGTGCAGGAGGGAAGGCCCAGAGCAAGAGGGCACAGTCAGGAATGGCCAGGCAGGTCCTGGGCACTGCCACACCCTTGGCAGAGCCCCACAGGGGCTGTGCAGGTCCTGGCAGGGACACGAGGAGGGAGCAGGGAGGCAATGGGGCCAGACAGGCCCCACAGCTGAAGCAGGGCACGGCAGACCTTGGGGACAGCTGTCCCCAGCAGGCTCCCAGGGCTCCATGGAGCTGTTCCTGAGGATTCCTGAGTGATTCCTCAGCCCGGGCTGTCAGCAGCTGCCTCAGAGAGCAGCTCTGAGCTCCAGCGCAGAGAGCCCAGCTCGTGGTTGGGGTATTTTATCTTTAGGAGTGCCAGAGAAGAAAATTATTCTAAACCACAATTTCCCTGAGTGTCCCAAGCAGCTCCCTCGGCCTCCTCGTGCCAGGCCCCTGCTGTAAAAGCCATCACCACCACCTTCCCTGCCCTGTACCTGTCCCTCCATCCTCCTTACAGGGTGGATCCTGGTTATGCTGGAAGCTCTCTGGGGCAGAGGGTGATGTGTGGAGGCTGAGGCTGCACAGAGAAATTGGGTCCTGCTATAATTGAAGAAAAAATGGAAGTTTTAACCCAAAAGAAAGTTGCCCAGAAGGGAGGCTGCAGCTCTTCCCATCAATATTAACAACGTGATTTTGTGAAGCCCTAAAGAAACAAATGAACAAGATCTGTGAACAGAAGGGAACATTTCCCATTTAGAATCTCTCAGTAAGTTAAAAAGCCCAAAGGATAATTTGTTAATAGAGCGAGAGCTACGCTTTTCTGGGAAAAGCCAATTGGAATTTCCAGTCTTTGAAGGGAGGTAAGGTCTAAGATGGAAAATCTATCAGGCCTTTGGAGCTACCTGTTCTCAAAAACTCTTTGGAAGGAGGCTGAGAAGTGTCCTGCTCTTTGTTTTCTGTGTCTGTTTCCACATCAAATGACTTTGTCCCTTTCAGCCTGAGGTTGCAAAGAAGGAAGCAGAGATGTGAAGCCAGGTCCTCAGGCAATGCAAGTCAGTTCTGATGGAGCAAAAGTCAACTTGCACCAGCTGAGTGTGGAACACTGTTGCTGTCTCCTAAACAAAGGCAAAGCTCACAGATTTTTTCTCTTTTTTCTTTCCTTGCCCGCTCCTCCTCTCTGGTGAGGAGACAAGGAGCAAAAGGGTGTGGATGCTTTGAGAAATTTCCCCTTCTCTTCCCACACCTTGCTGCTGCACCTCTGGAGTGGCAGGAAAACCAGAGAGAGCAGAGTAAGGGTCCAGCAGTGCCTTCTGCTCTTCTTCTCCTCTGGAGACACATCCTTAACACACTTGGGGTCTTTGGGGCTTCCAGGCAGCCCAAAGGAGATGGGCCCAGGCCTCCTTCCAGTCTTTCTGTTCTTTTTTTTTTGTAAGTCTTCACTGCCACAGAGAGGAACTCTCACGGAGATCAAAGAGAATCATTGAGTTCCTCCCCACATCCCCGTTCTGCTGCAACAGAAACCATCCCCTCCCCACAGCACCTTCCTCGCTGTCACACACAAAACGATGTAAAACCACCAAAAAAGGCCGTTTTCCCCTCTCCCCCTTGCCCTGGTACCTCTGCCCCGATGGGCTGTGCCCTTTTCTGCAGTTTTACTCCTTTTCTCCAGCCTGGTGTCCCGTCCCACACCCCTCCCACCCCACATTCCCTATGCAAACCTCAGCCTCCATCCCTGCTCCGTGATTTGCCTGCCTCACCTGGGGGATTTCCCAGCAAATTGTATTACTTTATTTGGTCAATTGGCCTACAAATTGATTTTCCTGTACAAATAATGAACATTTATGGTTATTTTCCCCATAGACTGCTTTATTTCACGTGTAACAAAGACTGATTTCCTGCAGGTTTCGAGACCTGAGCATATGAGCTGCAGTTACTGTGACCCCTGGCTGATGGATGGCAAAGGGCTCCAAGCACAACTGGAGGGTTTGGGGATTTTTATTTTCACCCTGACTACAGAGAGAGGCAGCAGCTGGAAGCAAATGTTGGTACCAGAGCGAGGAATTCTACAGAATAATGGGAATAAATTGTTTTAGAAGAGATTCAGCCCTGGGATGAGGCAGCCACAAGGCCAGGCTGATGCAGGTGAAGGAGCTGGGGACAGAGGACAGGGCTGGTGTCCCAGGCAGGGATGGCAGCATCCCCTGCTCATCACAGCCTTTGGGAACACCTGCAAGGCCCTCCTGTCATCCTGATCCCATAATTTTGGAGGGAAGAGGAGGAGGAGTCCAGGAGGCTTCCAGGGAAGCAGCTGGGATGAGGTGCCCTGGCAGGATCTGTGAGCAGGGACTGCAGGATTGCTGTGCCCAGCTCCACACACATTTCATCCCCACTAATGAGGGAAGGACTTTGGGGACAGAGGCTGGAGCCAGTTTGGGAGGTCACTGCTGCAGCTGTGGGGATGCTCTGGGCTGGACCAGGGTCCCCAGCTGAGTGATTCTGGTTTGTTGTGTGCAGGGGGGGTGAGCAGCCCGAGGAGTTAATTTAATTTCATTTCCCTTGCTGGCTGAGCCAGGAGGGACAGAGGCCGCAGAGGCAGAGCCAGGGAGGTTTCTCAGGTGGATCTGACCAGGGGTGGCCACAGAAGAGAAAGTCAATGGCCTGCAGCAAGTCCTGGCTGCAGGGGGTGGGCTCGGCCCATCAAGTCTGACTTCAAATCCAATAAAAAATTACCTGCTTCTGAGCAAGTGCTCGACAAGCCTCCTCAGAGCTCTGAGATGTGCTCCCAGCAGCAGCACAGGGCCCATTAATGAACGGGGAGAGACGCTGAGAGTGCCAGGCTGAGCAACCTCAGATTCCTGCCCCGCTCCCTTGGCTGGGGCATCCCTCCCTTGCTCCTGGCACAGCTCCCTCAGCCCGTGGAGATGCCCAGAGCCCCGGGAAGGTGGCTCACACCTCGGGGGACTCATCCTGGCCCAGCACCACCCTGCCTGCTCTCAGGTGTGTCCTGCCAGCACTGGGGTCTCTCCAGCAGCAGCACCACGGATCCCTGACACTGTGTGCACCCACAAACCCAAAGGGTAACCCCCAAAGGTAATCCCAGAAACACCAGGAACACACAACCAGCGGGCTCAGCGCCTTGGGAGCACCACCCCTGACACCACACAATTTACAACATTTGTATTTATAAATAAAGCTGGGAAAGGAACGACCAACACACACAGCAGCTTCCCAGTGAGCACGGATGGTGCAGGGAGTGTTGGGAGTTGTATGTTTTGAAGGTAAACACAAAGAGAATATTAAAAAAAAAAATACAAGAGAGGTTAATAATTCATCAAAAGAATGAAAAACAAGAAGCTGGAAGGGAAAAAAGAAAAAAAAAAGCAATGCCAGAGGGAAGAGTTTTCTGAGAAGGTGAAGAAAACCTAATCTCACCTGGGAGTGAAAACCAGAACCAAAGTTAATTGGAGTAAAACCGGGGGGAAGTTTCAAAGGCGGAACATTTTCTCAGGAAATGGTCTCTCCCCTCTCAGGCACTGGGGAATCTCCCCGGGGTGGGAGGCTGAGCTGGGCCAGCGGGGCCTGAGGAGGCTCCCAGCATCACTGACACCATGGACAGAGACTCCCAGCAGTGGCACAGCAGCACAGCAGCACAGAGCTGCTTCACCTGCAGCCCCGGCCCGAAGGAATTCCAGCAGCTCCTTCCACCCACAGCCCCCCAGTCCTCGGTCTGTTGGACAAAATCTACATTAACACATCATGCCCACAACTATTTGTGAGTCTTGGCGGTTTCCTTCAATTTTTAGAACAAAACTGCTGCGGAAAAGGGGCTGGATTTGGACATTTGCTGAGGGCCACGGTGCAGCTGCCATTCCCTGCTTTGAATCACAGCACATCTGCAAAAACCCAACCAAAACCCACACAGTTTTCAGTGGGAACACTTTGGGTTTCTCCTGCATGAGCAAACCCCTCCAGGCTGGGGCTCCTGCCCGTGCTGGAATGAGGCTGAGCTGGGCTTGGGAAGCCCCTGGCTGGGTGTTCTGGAGGATAACTCCAGGTAAAATGCCCCAGTGCTGGGTGTTCTGGTGGGTAACTCCAGGTAAAATGCCCCTGGCTGGGTGTTCTGGTGGGTAACTCCAGGTGAAATGCCCCTGGCTGGGTGTTCTGGTGGATAACTCCAGGTAAAATGCCCCTGGCTGGGTGTTTTGGTGGATAACTCCAGATAAAATGCCCCTGGCTGGGTGTTTTGGTGGATAACTCCAGGTAAAATGCCCCTGGCTGGGCTCCCGAGGAGGGGAGCTGTGGCCATAGGTGGCACTGCTCCCCCTCCAATGCTGACGTGCTGCAGAGCAAACCGGAGTCCCCAAACTTCTCATTTGCTTGCTGATTTCCCGGGCCCCTTAAAACAAAAAGCCCAGCCAAACACAAGCTCTGCCAATTCCACTGTGCCAATCCTAATTCCCCCCCTGCAGCTCCAGCAGACACAGACTCCTCGGAGGCCTCCTGATCCTCTTGTGCTCTGCTAAGCAGCTCTGGGTCACCCCGGGAGCATCTGCACTGGGGGAGGCTGGGAAAGGGAAAGTGAAATCCCAGCCTGGGCACGTTTTCCATCACATCTCGCTCCTGCAGGAGTCACCACTCCCAGTTTGCAGCTTTGGGTTTCCCTGAACACACCCAGTCCCGAGGTGATGGTGCCCACACCTGCCTGAAAGGGCACGGAGAGATCCTGCTCCAGGAATTGCTGTTCCCAGCTCAGGAGAGCCCTGCCATGGGCAGATCCTGCTCCAGGAATTGCTGTCCCCAGCTCAGGGGAGCCCTGCCATGGGCAGATCCTGCTCCAGGAATCTTTCTCTGGATTTCCCTCACTCCAGCTCAAAGCAAAAGCAAAATACAAATGTCAGAGCGCTGCACAACATCCCCTGAACTCCACAGTGTAATCTCTGCACAGGCAAAACCCAACTCAAACCCAGCACAGCCCCAAATTCTGATGGAGAAACGGCCAAAATAAGGGTTAAATCAAATTAGGGTCAAGCTCTTCCAGCCATTAGTTCTGGAGACACGAGATCAGGTCTGAGAGACAGCTCCGGAGAAGTAAATGCCCTATTAAAATAAACAGGGATCAGAGGGACAAATCCCTGCAGACACTTCCAGAGGCTCAGCTGGATCTCGCTGTGCACTGTGCTGGGGCAGGTGAGCCTTCCCCAAACACAGGAGCAGTAAAGCAACACCAGGCACTCCAACAGGCACAGGCCTGGCTGTGTTTGGACACTGGGTGCCAGCTGGAACTCCAGGAAAATCCCCTCTGAAATCACACTTAGAGCCGGGGAGGTAAACAAAAGACAAGAGCAGCGTTTAAAAACACAAGTTAAACGAATAATAACTGAGGATTCTTTCACAAAGACTGCCAAGGTGGAATTTAGGTGGAAAGAAATTCGGCCCCCTTGGGAGGCCACTCATTGTTGGCTGATCCCTGTGGCTTCCCTGGTGTTATTTACCGAGCCCAGGAGGGCAGCTGGGCCAGGGAAAAGGGAGGAGAGGAGAGAGGAGAG
>VWZQ01003239.1:139451-151422 GCA_013397015.1 Myiagra hebetior
ATGCAGGACAGGGATGCAAGGCAGGGATGGGGATGCGGGGCAGGGATGGGGATGCAGGGAGGGCGGCCCCAGGCACCACACACGCACACACAGAGGGATCTCGGCTCCCCCCGGGACGGGACCCGGAGCCAGCAGGACCGTCCTGCCCAGCGGCGGGGAGGGACGGGGGGAATGTTCCGGCACACGCCGCTGGGAACGCTCCTGTCCCCGGGGTCTGCCTGTGCCGCTGGTGGGTGCTCAGCCCTGGAGCCGCCTCTCACCTGCTCCAGGAGAAGGCAGCACCCAATTTCCCAGGGGTGGCGAGGGGGGAAAGAGGAGGATGGAGAGAGAGATGCTTTATTTTCCGCCCTATGCAATAAAGTGTGATTATAAAGAATATAACAGGGAGCACAGCTTGAATTCCAATTGGTGGAGGGCCTGTTGTTAACCATCAGGGAACTATTTATTCTCTAGCCTTACTGGTGCTCCGTGGTCAATAATGATAAAGGGGGGAAAGGAGAAGAAGTTGAAGCCATTATAAAGCAGCAATCCCATTACAGAGAAGCAGCAGCAGCAACGGCCCCCCCAGAATCTATGATTCCCTCAGGTCGTGTGTCGTGTGCTCAGGCCACTGGCCACTGTCAGGATTTACCCTGCATCATTAACCCACCAAAGAGGGTTTTTTCCTTGCCAGAAATGACTGATTTCTCCAGCCTGATGGCAGTCATCGTTCGGGAGACAGAGCAGCACTCCCCTGCTGCTGAACTATCTCCAGTGATATTTAATAAATAAATAAAATAGCTGCACGCTCGACCCGCTCCTCAGGAAAAGGGAAGACAATGTGGCTATTTATTGTGATTAAATATTTGCTGCTCCCTGATTCTGACACTCACTCACACACGCAGACAGGGAGCACACGAGTGCTTGCCCAGGCCCTGATCAACTCCTCAAACATTATTTATCATTTGCGTGGCTCTTCCGCCCCACACCCAGGGCCAGCTTGTACAAAGGACCAGAGACAGGCCCTGCCCCACACAGCTGCTGCTGCACTCCCAGACTCTGCTCTTTTTTTGCATTACTGGATTCCACGTGAGCTTTGCCAATGTTTCAAATAGGATCAGAGTCACTCCGGGCCAGCTTTAGAAACTTCTGGCATCCAAACTGGATGCCAGATCAAAAGCCCCAAGCTCGGCGCAGAAACCTAAGCCCAGAGTTTGTTTCCTTTGCTCTGCCACAGGGGAGGGGGTTGGGTTTGAAGGTTTTGGTTCACTGGCTCTGCTCCATCGCTGGCTGCACACACACAGAGCTGAGCACCCAGCAAAGGGGGTTTGAGCCCCGTTACACTGCACAACCCAGGAAAAACTGAGCTGCCCTGACACCAACCCACACTTCACCCCTCTCACTGCTGCATTCCCAACCCCAGGATGGTTCTCAAGTCCTTCCCGACTCAGAGCCATTTCCCCAGTGGAGATTATCCCTGGCTGTGTCCATCACCAGCATCCAAACCATGGCCATGAGGGAGTGGGAGGGTGGGGTGGGGTTGTTTTTGTGGTTGTCATGAGTTTCCTGTAACACACAAATCCTGACCCTCCTCGCCATGAGCAACATCAGCTCCGGGAAATCCCTGTTTTCTGGCAGCTTTGCCACTTCCCTTGTGCATCCAGGGAAAAGTCCTAGAAGCACAGGAATGGATGAGGGTAGAGGGAGGCTATGGGGACTGTGGCTCTGGAAGAAGCTGGAATTTTGGGGGGATGAGCTTCGGCCTCCTTTACATTTCTTTGAAGATTCTGCCCTTAACCTGCAGAGCAGGTTCCTTCTTCCAGCTGAGTTCTCCTGTTACCAAAACAGGACCTTTTTGCTCAAAACCTGTCACTTAAAGGCTGAGGTTCCTCCAGGCAAACACTGAAACATTCCTGGCAACTCGGGAAGCGTTTTGCACTTGATCATTGTTATTTACACACAAGGACCCAGATGTAAAGCTCCCACTCTTGTTTGGAGCACTGGAAGAGTCCCTCAGTGGTGACTGATTTCTAAAGTAGCACTGAGTGCAGCTGCTCTAAAGCAGCCCAGGAAGTTCCTCCCCAAACAGAACAAAGATTGCTTCAAGGGCAATCACGAAATTAATCTCTCTTAATAGGCAAGATGAAAATCCAGATCGAGAAGAAGCAGGAGAAGGAAGGACAGCAACAAAGGAACTGGGGACCATGAGTTTGGATAAAAGCTTGACTTTTACTCAGCACAACTACACCCAAATCCTTTTGCAGAAAGCCAGGAATGAGGCTCTTTATGGCTGAGAAGGAGCATTAGAGCTGCTGCTGGTGAGAGAGCCATGTTTCTTCCCCTGAACGGGGCTGCTGTCTCCTTGCTGTGTGATGCCTTCCATAAGCTCTTCTGGGGATGGGGGCATAAATCATCATAAAGCCATGGCATGGCATATAAATCATAATAAAGAATAATGATACGTAATAAGGATGAATAATATTAAGAGGGGAATTGTGTGAGGGAGCCTGCACACACACACACACAGGGCTGTGCAAACACAGATAGAAGAGGTGGCTGTTGCTGTCACCACATTGATCCCAGCCTGCCTGCACCACCTTCCTTCCCTGCACTCCCTGCTGCACATGGAAAGGCAGGGAATAACCATGTGCAGGAATTTCGGTGCTCTCAGGGTCCCAGATGGAGTCACAGTGGGAGTTTAAACCCCCCCAGCTCCTGGGCCTAGCTGCACACAAAGCTTCCCCTCTGCCAAACTGCAAATTCAGCCCCACCACGTCCTGCCCGTCTCAGGTGATCGTGGCTCGCTCAGGTGATGGCAACAGGGACATTTGCTCCCTATCCCCCACATCTGCACCCCTCCAGCGAGGCAGGGGATGGAAGGGGAACTTCTAATTCCCAGTTCTGCTGACTGCAGCCCTGGGTTTCCCTCTGTACAGATGTGTTTGTCAATGTGCAGCGAGGGAGGGAAATCAATCCAGGTTTGGGATCTCCAGGGCTGGATGCAAAGAGCAGCTGAAATCAATCCCCCAGTGCTTGGAGAGCACAAGAATCCAAGTTCCCTTTCACATCCTCCTCCTCACAGGGAGATTTGGCCTGCTCAGCTCCTTGCACAAATTGATTGATCCACTGCCTGCAGATCAGTCTAAACTTGGGGGGTTTGTGTGTTTGGGGCAGCAGATTCTCCACAAGAGCCTGAGCAGAAAACCTCAGGGACCACGAGATTCCAGGATATCTGATTAGCCACTGGAACAGGGGGGTGGGTTGCTGTAACTTTGCAGAGCTGACTAAATTTGGGCTACTGGTCAAGATACATCCCAAATTATCTGCTGGCTGAGTTAGGCAGCTCCATTTTGGGCAGGAGGAAAGAGCTTCCCAGGCACTGAACACCAGCAACAGAAACAGCACAAGGGGAAGATTGCCTCCCTGGTTAAATGTGTATTTAAAATGCTGATAACCCACACTGAGACCCCAGAAAAAAATGTATTTATCATTGTTATTAACAGTAATAGAAATAAAACCAGTTCTAATAGCATGCAGGGTTTGATGCATTTCCCAAATAAAAGGATTTATTAGTTTAAAGCCTGGGTATTTATTTGTTTCTCTCTCCCCAGTCCTGCCCCCCCTCCCAACCCTGTTGAATTTTTAATGCCCCCTGTTTCTAATGTCAGCCGTTTTTCTTGTAAAGGTTTTTTGACATAACTTTATATTGCTGCATCCTTTTGTTGTTGCCATTCCCCATCCTTGTTAGAGACTCCACTCCCCTAATGAAGCTCGGCTCCTGCCAGGATAATAAAAGGAAATAGATCCAGGGCTGGGGAGAGCCAGGGAGAGGGGAGTGCCAGTGTGAGTGTGAGATCAGAAACGAGGGTGACACAACATAAATGCAATAAAAGTGTGCTGTGGGACCTGAGTGTGTGTGAAATGCACAGACACACAAAGTGCATGCTGAATATGCACTGATGTGATTTTATACACACACACTGAGTGTGGAAGGAGACATTGTGAAAATGTCCCCTGCAGGTGCCAGAAGTTGGGGACATCCTGACAAATTAAAAAAAATAGGACCCAAAATATCCCTCTTGTGCTTTTGGGGGGCAACTCATGGTCTTACTGTAAGCTATGAAAATAAATTTCCGAACTCTACAATGCTTCTTTCTGTTCAGTCCATTGAAAATGAGGAACTTCTCTATGTTTCTGCGACTTTCCTCCAGTAACAAGCAGGCCTGGTACTTCAGAAATAACAGAAAACAGAGCCAGCCCAGCAGTTCCAGCAGGCAGGACCCTTCCAGAACTGGTCTGGACACTTTGCAGCAGCACAAGCCCTGTTTGGTCTGTCCGGAACAGCAGCGATGCTCGGAGGGGCTTTGGTCCCTGTCCTTCCCACAAAGCAGAGCTGGCTCCTCTGCAGGAAATGTCTCCCCAAATTATTGGTCAGAAAGTCCAAAAAGGGCCCAGCAATGCACAAATCCATCCCCTGAGCCCCAGCACACTCTCCTGGATCCTCCAGAGCCCCAGACATTCATCAGCCCCATGTGCAGCAAAGTCACCTCAGGGACCAGTTCACTGCCTGCCCAGAGCCACAGAGAGCCCTGGGTCTCCAGCTGAAACAACAGTGCCTGAAGGATCTCTTCTGACTTTTTTCCAGTGGGATCTCCAGCTTTTAAGCCCATCAGACTCATTAACATGAGGAGAACCTCTACATATTTCTGGTTTTCAATCTCTGAAATATTTAGGGCCACGCACAGCCCCACAGGCTTGAGAGAAAACTCCATTTCTCCCAAGCAGACCAATTCTAAAATCCAAAGCCCGGAGTCATCATGTCTAGGCTTGGCTTACACACTAATTCTACCCTGAAAAGCTTAATTGAAATTTCAGGTGGAAATTAATCTGGCCACCTCTTGTTCCCTAATGGATTTTGATCTACTTCTCCACACTGTGACAATTTCTGGCATGGTAAGTGATGTCTGTTTTGAAGAAGGCTGTAATTATGAAGTCTGCAGGGAACTGTAGGTCAGGCCAGAGATGCAATGACATAGCTCTTACCAGACCAGAAAAACAGGAATGACGAGGACTCCTGACACTGCAGGAACAGTGACAGATCAGGAAGGAAAACCCTTGCAGCATGTCAGGTCTGCCTCAGTTTTGGTCTTTTTGAGCTGTATTTTCAGACCTGTGGAAAAAATCGCACTAATTTTTACAACTAGAACATCATTTACTGTCCCCCTTCCAAAATTCTGTGACACTGCTGCTCCTGTGCTGTCCCTGCGGACAGGACACAGAACCAGCCACAGCTGCCCATGGTGCCTCAAGGTGTGTGTGATCCTAAAAAGCTTTTTTTGACCTAGAAGTCAAAGAGCTACAGAGACCTCTTCCAAATCAACCCCAAAATGCCTGTCCCAAAGCAGTTCTGATCTACAAGTCATGAAAGCCACGGTGACATTGAGACAAACCCACTGGTGTCACCCAGGGTGCCAGGATGAAGCCAAGAAGAGAAAGAATTGGTGTTGGATGGATGGATGGATGGATGCATGGATGGATGGATGGATGGATGGATGGATGGATGGATCCATGGATGGATGCAGGGATGGATGCATGGGCCACACAAGGGGAATGTGCCCCACGCCCAGCAGCTCCTCAAGGAAAGATGATTTTTTTCCCTGTGGGATCCAAGGCAGACCATGGACACAACAGCCAGAGGTGCAGTGGCACCGGCTGCAGAGCAGTTCTTTAAATGGGGACAATCCATACAAATGCATTTTTTGGAAGGGGGAATTTATTGTTGGTGTCAGTTTGAATTGGATTTCATTGGCAGAGCTGCTGAAGGACCCCAGCAGGTTCCCAGGCACGGTGAAACACATCCCAGCCACGGCTGCAATGCTCAGGAGGTGCAGGCTGTGCTGTATTAATATGCAAAGTGTGCCTGCCTTCCCAATTAAATGGAAAATGCTATGATTAAAGGCAGTCAGAAGATATTAGATGGATAGTGCTGAAGCACGGGCTTTATTTCCTGCACTCGGGAGCCCCACAGGAGCACTGGGGGAGAGCTGGGAAAGGGAAAATGCCAGAATCCATGGAAGGGGGGAAAAGGAGGAAGCTGTTTCCAGGAGGGCTGAATGAATGCAGTGCCTCAGCCTGGGCTCTCAGACATGAGCCCTGGAGGGAAGCTGAGCACCGCTGCTCACAGCAGCCCAATTCTGGCCCATCATTTTGGGGAAGGAGTGAATCACAGCAAAAAGCCCAAAGAGCATCGCAATTCAGAGCTGCAGAGCCCTGAGGCAAGGCTCAGAGGGGACAGACCCTTCCTAGCCCCCCCCTTTCCTTGTTAGCATCAGCAGTTTCTCTTTTACCACCTCCCTGGGCTGGGAGAAGGAACCACAGCGGAGAAGTGCAGCGTGCTGGATAATTCACAATTAAAGCCATGAAGATGAGAAGATAAAACAGGAAACATTAATAACTGAGTGCAGAGTTCCCTTTGCCTGGCTGGGAAGGGCCTGCTCTAAATCAGCCCCGTAGCTTTAACCCTCCTGGCTCTGCTCTGAGCCCCAGGCCAGGCAGGCAGTCCCCACTTACTCTTCCTGCTGTCTCTGAGCTCTGCTGCACCCTGCCACCAGCGCGCTCCCTGCCCGTGTTTCATGACTTGCATTTAATTAAAAGAGATGGCAAAGTCAGGTATATTTATGGGGGCTTCTAATCCTCACACTTACATTTCCAGTTGCCATGGGTTTCCTTCCAGAGCTGGCTCTTCCTCCCCCACCCCCAGCACGGAACGAGCTCGGGGATAAAGTCCAATAAATTCTGCTCTGTAATTGGCCATGAGGTTTAGGGGTCCATCTATCCCAGCGCTGGGGAAACAGAGGCCTCCAAAAACTGACTGTAAGGACAGCAAACCCTGGGGGAAGGAGCCCAGAGTGCTCCATCTCCTGCAGTGGCTGCTGCTGAGCTGTCACAGGGATGAGGTGGGAGCAGAACCCAGCCAGGGGCACTGGGCTGCACCCCAGGGGCAGCAGCAGCCAGGAGCTGCACCTCGGTCCAAACCCGGGGTTTGCTGTCCTGCCCAGCCTCTCTGGGAGCAAGAGAACAGCCCAGGGATGAGCAGAGGGCTCTCCCTGCCTGCCCCGTGTGGAGCTGCCTGAGGTATTAATGCAGTTAAAGCTCAGGTTCTAGAGCTGCTCTCACCTCCCTGCACTCCAGGGGCACTGAACAGCCTGGGATGCTCCTTGAATGAGCCACTTCCACCACAGACTCTTCGAGAAAGGTTGGGAAAAGGTCTCCATGGTCTGAGGAGTACAGAACTGGAGCTGTTCTTTGTCTTTCAGGAGGGATTCCAGCAGCAGTGAGCCCCAGGTGAAGCCACACAGAGGACAGAGAGGGTGCCCCTCTCTGCATAACCAAAAGCTCTCTCATGCTCAACATTTTGGATGTCACATCTCTGCTGGGGACAACAGGAACTGTCCCTGTGCACCCCCACAGGGCCTTGCTGCACCCCTCTGAACATCCTGAGCAGGATTTAGTGGCTGTAAACTTCCATCACTCAGGGAAACCCTCCTGCACCCACACCTGATAGCAGCAGGGCAAAGCCTCCCTTCACATCCAAATTCCCCCTGGCCCACTGAAATTCCAAATCCCTGGTTCACTGCTGAATGCAAAGAGGGAGAAACAGCAGAACAAGAGGGAGGGAGAAATCAGATTTTCTCTGGGTTATTCACTTAAGTGAAAGAACAAAAAGACACAAGGAAAGAGGAAGGAATTTTCTGACGTTGTCACAAATGTGCCTGCCCCAAAAACACAGAGTTATGGCCAAAGCTGTCTGCCTGCTCCTCTCTTCTGCTCCTTTCCTCCCCTTTCTCCACGGTGTTAGCAGGAGTTAACATCCCTTAACTCACAGCTTTCCACATTCTGGGTTTATGTCTAACGTTAATGTTATTTAAGCATCACCTTATTTTTTTTTCTTCTCTCTGAATTTCATGATGGGCTTCTTATTTCCCTCCATTTTTTTAAGGAATAGTTTATTAAGAAAAGCTGACTGTACCCCCAGCCCGTCTCCTGGAACAGCACTGATGAATTAAAAAACCCCCCTCACAGGAGACAGTTTTATTCTGTTGATCGGAAGTCTGCCAGCCCAATTTATGATTGGACATAAGATCTCCAAATCTGAATTTATGTGTTGTAGTATAACGACAGGTCAATGAGATTAAAAGTATGTTCATGAGAGAGCTGTGAGGCAATTTGAGTTTCATGGTTCTGTGGTGATTGGGCATTCAGTCTAAGAAAACCTGCCTTAATAAAACACTCACAGGCCCGGGAACAAGCTGCACATTATTCATTATTGCAGCCTCACCAACACCCCCTCACCATAAAAACAGAGCGAGGCAGAGCAGCTCTCCCCCTCCTCCCGTGCAGATGAAGCCATCAGGGAGATGGTGCCACTGATAACGAATGGGCTGAATTAACAATAGGAACACTTTTCTTCCTTATCATATGGTTCACATAATCAAAACAGGGCACGGGAGTGGGAGGGGAGAGGAAAAGTCTCAGCTTCTCAAAAGTCTCCTCCACCAGCCAAAAATTACCTGGAGTAAAGGCAGCAGCTTCTGATCCCATCCAGAGAGGTCCCTTGCCTTCAAGTTCCTGTTTATTGAGGAAACATCACCTTGCAAACCTTAAACACGGGGCTTAAATGAGCCTTAGCCGGGTCCCCTGGACCAGAGCAAACCTGTGGGAATCGGAGCCAGGGATCTCCCAGGGCCTCTGGATGCAGGGCCAAACAGCCTCGTTGTTCAGATCACAGGCTGGGGCTGCCAGACAGGGCTTTTCTCTTTAGGATGGTTCATTCTTCATCAATGTTTCTTTTCTTCATCATCCAAATAAAGGTTTTAACTCAAAAGGGATCACAGGATGCAGTGTGGTGGTAAGAAATTGTTCCGTGCTTTGTTTCCACGTGGACTCTGTCTAAATAAAGCAACTCCTCGTGCTTCTTTCCCCATGCAAGTACAAGGGCCAAATTCCCCTTGGCCTGGGCATCCCCAGTTCCAGCAGACTCAGGGAACTGCTGAAGGTGCTCAGCACTTCTGAATATTGAGCACAAATACTGAAAAACCAGGGCAGGAGCACACGGAATGCAACAGCAGCAGCCCAAGGACAAAGGAAGGACGTGAAGAAAGGATCCTGAAAAGGGACAGGGCCAAGAGGAGGCACTAGGAGCTGTTACTTGTGCTGCTTTTTGACTCTTCCAGTCATTGGGCACTGGAGACCCAGAGCAGGGAGCCCTGTGCACCTACAGAGCTGCTGCTGCTGCTGAAGGGGCCAGAAATGTTTGTGGAGCAAACCCATCTCTGATAGGCAGCAAGATAGCAGGACGTTCCTGTTTCATCCTTGTTTAATCTGTTCTGTTGTCAGGCAGGGCACTGGGCCAGTGCAAGCTCCCACTGCCTCAGCTTCAGGGGGGACTGGCTGCAGAATTTACACAAATAAAAGGAGAAGCGAAAAGCGCCGGCAGCACCAATCTGATTACAGAGTCATTTATTTTCTGGTCGTTAATAATTTGTGCAATAAAAGATTGCGTGCCTTTCTGAGTTAGTAGGAGTTATTGGCATGAATTTCCCTCCACACTGGTGTGAGTCTGTGCTTGGAACATAAATTATTAGTTTCTTATCGCACTCCTCCTCATTTTTCATGCTGCCACAGCCGGATCGCCAGGAGCCAACCCCTCAGCCTCACTCTTATTTTATGCTGCACGGGAGAGGCAGCAAAGATGGCTTTTCCATCTTTAATTACAGCAGCTCCCTCCCGCTTTCCTCCCTTGCAGTGTCCCCACCTGAGCTGGGCTGTGGCTCTTGTGCAGCCACTGCCATTTGCCAGCGAGGTTTTTGGTGAAAACCCCATTCTTTGACAACAGCCAGAGTCAGGGAATGACAGCTCCAGCACCCTGCCAGCTCCTGTCACGAAGCTGTTTGGAAGCAAATTGCATGTGTGGATCTCAGTGTGAGGATAAAAAGAGGCTGGAATTCAGACCATCCTGGAAAGAGGAGGAGGAAAGTCCTGGCACGGTGTCAGCCCCTACACAAGATGGTTGTAGCTCCGGTGGAAGATTAAGAAGTTTGAGTCCCGGCTGTGGCTGTGGAAATGCTTGGGCCTTCTCTTCCTAGAGCATGAAGCAGGTGAAGGATAAGAACACTCCCCTATAAAACAGACACTTCACGTTTCCAGAGTGCTTGAAGTCCAGTGAGGGAAACACACGAAGAATTAAAACTTATTTAAAAGCCATCGAAACACCCTTCTCGCTCCTCTGACACACAGCACTGAAATGCTCCTTCACCATGCTGATTGCCTTGTGAGGCACAGCCCAAAATCCTCAGCCCTTGCCACGTGCCAGCCTCACAGCCCCCTCCATTCAATGGCCCTTCCAGTGTGCCCCAGGAACATCTGCACCAACAGCTTCCCTTCCCTTCCAGGGAGGCACCACAGACTCGGGCACCCGAGCACCTCTGCAGCTGCAGAACAACCTGCCCAGGGCTGTGCAGACCAGGAGCTCTCCAGAGAACCAAGCAGGAGGTGCAGCTTTGCCTTCTCTGCCTTGGAAGAGGGATTGAGAGAGTCTCCCCATGCAGTGCCATTCCCAGTGCTGGATCCACATTCCCTCCCTCTGCCCAGACACTCCAGTGCAGCTCCAGTCGCTCTCTGGTCACAGCCAAAGCCCAGGGCTCTCCCTGCCAGACCCCTGAAACAGAACCCTGGGAATGCTCAGGGCACCCCTCCCTACAGGTGCCACAAGGAACGCTCCCCCATTCCAAGGAGATTTACAAACACGTCATTTCCAGGGCTGAGATCGTGACTGGAAGCAGATACTGAAAAAAAGAGGGGGCAGGAAGGTACCTGGCAGCAGAAAGATTCGGAAATAAGGATGAAATGGAGCCACCAAGTTCAAACCCAGATCAGCTGAGAGGGGAACTGAAATCAGGGCTCTCCTTCACTGCATTTAGAACAAAGGTCAGTTGTCCCTTCAGGATGCAGAGACCCAAAATCACACAAAATTTATTCTAACTCCTTGGGATGGCAAATGTCTCTCTGGAGAGAAAAATACCAGAAAGAAAAAAAGAAAAACAAACTTAACTGAAATCTTAGGCTTTCGTCAGGCCCCCAGATGAAACATTTGATGCATTGGAGGATAGTCCCCAAGTGCTCCAACAAACACATCTTCACTCTTCCTGTGATCCAACAGTTTCAAGATATTTATCGCTGCTTTTTCCACTTCCCAGGAGAACTCCCTTTATCACAACCTATTCCACATTTGTTTTGCTGCCATCAACACCTGCCAGGGCCATGGTTTCTGCAGAATAAGTTGGAATTGTGCCACGGGCAGGATTTGTCGAACAGGCTCTCCACACTTCTTCTTGGGGCATCCCTACCTGGGGACAATTCCATGCCCTCCCAATCCCTGCATCCTACTCCTTACATTTGATATTTGACTTCAGTGTTTCTGGAAGGGGAACTGTTCCCCCCATTTCTAAACACTTGCACGATGCCCTTCCTGCAGCCCTGCCACCTCCTGGGGTAAAGGCTCTCTTTTAATCTCTGTGGTGACTACACGTCAAAAAAAGGGGGGAAAATAACCAAAAAAACCGCGCTACAGATGCACAACATTTCCAGGTGTGTCTTCGGCAGGGTGTGGGAACCCACGGGGAGACAAAACAATACCGTATTGTACTTCCCGTGTACGGCTCTGCATCAGAGGGACTTTGTGAGTAATCCGATTATCTCCTCTCCGAAATCAAAACAGCGAGCGAGAGAGGTTTTTCCCTAATCCTAGCGCCATCTCTGGGAACGCTCCACCGTGCAGAATTACTTTCACAATGCGAACGGGAATTAGGGGAGAGTTTTCCTGCTTCCCGCCGGTGTCTCCGGCATGAGCAGCACTGGGGGCTCCCCCCGTTCTCCCCCCGGCTTGGGCAGCACCGCGGAGCGGGGGCAGCATCCCGGAGCCATCCCGGAGCCA